>JAECUM010096201.1:0-18778 GCA_016617855.1 Megalonaias nervosa
GAGGAGTTGATACTGGTTCATGACCGGTTCAAACCGGTTTAATCCATGCGGATTTTGTAAGTTCATCGATTATTGGACAGGTTTTATCTGGTTTAAACCGGTTCAAACCGGTTCCATCCGGTTCTGACTGGTTCCATCCGGTTCTGACCAGTCCAGAGGAGTTGATACTGGTTCATGACCGGTTCAAACCGGTTTATTCCATGCCGATGTTGTATGTTCAGTCATTATTGGACAGTTTTGATCCGGTTTAAACCGGTTCAAACCGGTTCCATCCGGTTCTAACTGGTTATATCCGGTTCAGACCAGTGCAGAGGAGTTGCTACTGGTTCAGAACCGCTTCAAACCTTTTTATTCCATGCCCATTGTGCATGTTAATTGATTATTGGACAGATTTTATCCGGTTTAAACCGGTTCAGACCGGTTCCATCCGGTTATAACTGGTTCCATCCGGTTCAGACCAGTCCAGAGGAGATGATTGTGTTTTAATACCCTTTCAAACCGGCTAATTCCATGGCGATTTTGTATGTTAGTTCATTATTGGACGGGTTTTCACCGATTTAAACCGGTTCAAACCGGTTCCATCCGTTTCTAGCTGGTACCATCCGGTTGAGACCAGTCCAGAGGAGTTGCTACTGGTTCAGAACCGCTTCAAACCGGTTTATTCCATGCCGATTTTGAGTGTTAATTCATTATTGGACAGATTTTATTCGGTTTAAACCGGTTCAAACCGGTTCCATCCGGTTATAACTGGTTCCATCCGGTTCAGACCGGTCCAGAGGAGATGATTTTGTTTTGATACCGGTTCAAACCGGTTAATTCCATGCCGATTTTGTAAGTTAATTCACCATTGGACAGATTTTAACCGATTTAAACCGGTTCAAACCGGTTCCATCCGTTTCTAGCTGGTACCATCCGGTTGAGACCAGTCCAGAGGAGTTGAAACTGGTTTAGAACCTCTTCAAACCGGTTTATTCCATGCCCATTTTGTATGTTAATTCACTATTGGACAGGTTTTATCCGGTTTAAACCGGATCAAACCGGTTCCATCCGGTTCTAACTGGTTCCGTCCGGTTCAGTCCAGTCAGAGGAGTTGATGCTGGTTCATAACCGATTCAAACCGGTTTAATCCATGCGGATTTTGTAAGTTCATCGATTATTGGACATGTTTTATCCGGTTGAAACCGGTTCAAATCGGTTCCATCCGGTTCTAACTGGTTCCGTCCGCTTCAGACCAGTCCAGAGGAGATGATTCTGGTTCATAACCGGTTCAAACCGGTTTATTCCATGCCGATGTTGTCTATTCAGTCATTATTGGAGCGGTTTTATCCGGTTTAAACCGGTTCAAACCGGTTCCATCCGGTTCTAACTGGTTATATCCGGTTCAGACCAGTCCAGAGGAGTTGCTACTGGTTCAGAACCGCTTCAAACCAGTTTATTCCATGCCGATTTTGTATGTTAATTCATTATTGGACAGATTTAATCCGGTTCAAACCGGTTCAAACCGGTACAAACCGGTTCCATCCGGTTATAACTGGTTCCATCCGGTTCAGACCAGTCCAGAGGAGATGATTCTGGTTCAATACCGGTTCAAAGAGGTTAATTCCATGCCGATTTTGTATGTTAGTTCATTATTTGGCAGGTTTCAACCGATTTAAACCGGTTCAAACCGGTTCGATCCGTTTCTAGCTGGATCCATCCGGTTGAGACCAGTCCAGAGGAGTTGATACTGGTTCAGAACCGCATGAAACCGGTTTATTCCATGCCGATTTTGTATGTTAATTCATTATTGGACAGATTTAATCCGGTTCAAACCGGTTCAAACCGGTACAAACCGGTTCCATCCGGTTATAACTGGTTCCATCCGGTTCAGACCAGTCCAGAGGAGATGATTCTGGTTCAATACCGGTTCAAAGAGGTTAATTCCATGCCGATTTTGTATGTTAGTTCATTATTTGGCAGGTTTCAACCGATTTAAACCGGTTCAAACCGGTTCGATCCGTTTCTAGCTGGATCCATCCGGTTGAGACCAGTCCAGAGGAGTTGATACTGGTTCAGAACCGCATGAAACCGGTTTATTCCATGCTGATTTTGTATGTTAATTCATTATTGGACAGGTTTTATCCGGTTTAAACCGGTTCAAATCAGTTCCATCCGGTTCTAACTGGTTCCGTCCGGTTCAGTCCAGGCAGAGGAGTTGATACTGGTTCAAAACCGGTTCAAACCGGTTTATTCCATGCCGATGTTGTATGTTCAGTCATTATTGGACAGTTTTTATCCGGTTTAAACCGGTTCAAACCGGTTCCATCCGGTTCTAACTGGTTCCATCCGGTTCAGACCAGTCCAGAGGAGTTGATACTGGTTCAGAGCCGCTTCAAATCGTTTTATTCCATGCCGATTTTGTATGTTAATTCACTATTGTGCAGATTTTATCCGGTTTAAACCGGTTCAAACAGGTTCCATCCGGTTCTAACTGGTTCCATCCGGTTCAGACCAGTCCAGAGGAGATGATTCTGGTTCATAACCGGTTCAAACCGGTTTATTCCATGCCGATGTTGTATATTCAGTCATTATTGGACAGGTTTTATCCGGTTTAAACCGGTTCAAACCGGTTCCATCCGATTCTAACTGGTTCCATCCTGTTCAGACCAGTCAGAGGAGTTGACTCTGGTTCATGACCGGTTCAAACCGGTTTATTCCATGCCGATGTTGTATGTTCAGTCATTATTGGACAGGTTTTATCCTGTTTAAACCGGTTCGAACCGGTTCCATCCGGTTTTCACTGGTTATATCCGGTTCAGACGAGTACAGAAGAGTTGCTACTGGTTCAGAACCGCTTCAAACCGGTTTCTTCCATGCCGATTATGTATGTTAATTCATTATTGGACAGATTTCATCCGGTTCAAACCGGTTCAAACCGGTTCCATCCGGTTCTAACTGGTTATATCCGGTTCAGAGTAGTCCAGAGGAGATGTTTCCGGTTCAGAACCGTTTCAAACCGGTTTTTTCCATGCCGATTTTGTATGTTAAATCACTATTGGACAGATTTTATCCGGTTTAAACCGGTTCATACCGATTCCATCCGGTTCTAACTGGTTCCATCCGGTTCAGACCTGTCCAGAGGAGATGATTCTGGTTCATAACCGGTTCAAACCGGTTTAAACCATGCCGATTTTGTATGTTAATTCATTATTGGACAGGTTTTATCCGGTTTCAACCGGTTCAAACAGGTTCCATCCGGTTCGAACTGGTTCCATCCGGTTCAGACTAGTCCAGAGGAGTTGATACTGGTTCATGACCGGTTCAAACCGGTTTATTCCATGCAGATTTTGTATGTTAATTCATTATTGTACAGGTTTTATAGGGTTTCAACCGGTTCAAACCGGCTTCATCCGGTTCTAACTGGTTATATCCGGTTCAGACCAGTGCAAAGGAGTTGCTACTGGTTCAGAACCGCTTCAAACCGGTTTATTCCATGCCCATTTTGCATGTTAATTCTTTCTTGGACACATTTTATCCGGTTTAAACCGGTTCAAACCGGTTCCATCCGGTTCTAACTGGTTCGATCCGGTTCAGACCAGTCCAGAGGAGATGATACTGGTTCAGAACCGCTTCAAACCGTTTTATTCCATGCCGATTTTGTATGTTAATTCACTATTGGGCAGATTTTATCCGGTTTAAACCGGTTCAAACCGGTTCCATCCGGTTCTAACTGGTTCCATCCGGTTCAGACCAGTCCAGAGGAGATGATTCTGGTTCATAACCGGTTCAAATCGGTTTATTCCATGCCGATGTTCTACATTCAGTCATTATTGGACAGGTTTTATCCGGTTTAAACCGGTTCAAACCGGTTCAAACCGGTTCTAACTGGTTATATCCGGTTGAGACCAGTCCAGAGGAGTTGATACTGGTTCAGAACCGCTTGAAACCGGTTTATTCCATGCTGATTTTGTATGTTAATTCATTATTGGACAGGTTTTATCCGGTTTAAACCGGTTCAAATCGGTTCCATTCGGTTCTAACTGGTTCCGTCCGGTTCAGTCCAGGCAGAGGAGTTGATACTGGTTCATAACCGGTTGAAACCGGTTTATTCCATGCCGATGTTGTATGTTCAGTCATTATTGGACAGTTTTTATCCGGTTTAAACCGGTTCAAACCGGTTCCATCCGGTTCTAACTGGTTCCATCCGGTTCAGACCAGTCCAGAGGAGGTGATGCTGGTTCAGAACCGCTTCAAATCGTTTTATTCCATGCCGATTTTGTATGTTAATTCACTATTGTGCAGATTTTATCCGGTTTAAACCGGTTCAAACAGGTTCCAACCGGTTCTAACTGGTTCCATCCGGTTCAGACCAGTCCAGAGGAGATCATTCTGGTTCATGACCGGTTCAAACCGGTTTATTCCATGCCGATGTTGTATATTCAGTCATTATTGGACAGGTTTTATCCTGTTTAAACCTTTTCGAACCGGTTCCATCCGGTTTTAACTGGTTATATCCGGTTCAGACGAGTTCAGAAGAGTTGCTACTGGTTCAGAACCGCTTCAAACCGGTTTATTCCATGCCGATTATGTATGTTAATTCATTATTGGACAGATTTAATCCGGTTCAAACCGGTTCAAACCGGTTCCATCCGGTTCTAACTGGTTATATCCGGTTCAGAGTAGTCCAGAGGAGATGATTCCGGTTCAGAACCGTTTCAAACCGGTTTTTTCCATGCCGATTTTGTATGTTAAATCACTATTGGACAGATTTTATCCGGTTTAAACCGGTTCATACCGATTCCATTCGGTTCTAACTGGTTCCATCCGGTTGAGACCAGTCCAGAGGAGATGATTCTGGTTCATAACCGGTTCAAACCGGTTTAATCCATGCCGATTTTGTATGTTAATTCACTATTGTGCAGATTTTATCCGGTTTAAACCGGTTCAAACAGGTTCCATCCGGTTCTAACTGGTTCCATCCGGTTCAGACCAGTCCAGAGGAGATGATTCTGGTTCAAAACCGGTTCAAACCGGTTTATTCCATGCCGATGTTGTATGTTCAGTCATTATTGGACAGTTTTTATCCGGTTTAAACCGGTTCAAACCGGTTCCATCCGGTTCTAACTGGTTCCATCCGGTTCAGACCAGTCCAGAGGAGTTGATACTGGTTCAGAACCGCTTCAAATCGTTTTATTCCATGCCGATTTTGTATGTTAATTCACTATTGTGCAGATTTTATCCGGTTTAAACCGGTTCAAACAGGTTCCATCCGGTTCTAACTGGTTCCATCCGGTTCAGACCAGTCCAGAGGAGATGATTCTGGTTCAGAACCGGTTCAAACCGGTTTATTCCATGCCGATGTTGTATATTCAGTCATTATTGGACAGGTTTTATCCGGTTTAAACCGGTTCAAACCGGTTCCATCCGATTCTAACTGGTTCCATCCGGTTCAGACCAGTCAGAGGAGTTGACTCTGGTTCATGACCGGTTCAAACCGGTTTATTCCATGTCGATGTTGTATGTTCAGTCATTATTGGACAGGTTTTATCCTGTTTAAACCGGTTCAAACCGGTTCCATCCGGTTCGAACTGGTTCCATCCGGTTCAGACCAGTCCAGAGGAGTTGATACTGGTTCAGAACCGCTTCAAACCTTTTCATTCCATGCCCATTTTGTATGTTAATTCACTATTGGGCAGATTTTATCCGGTTGAAACCGGTTCAAACCGGTTCCATCCGGATCTAACTGGTTCCGTCCGGTTCAGTCCAGTCAGAGGAGTTGATGCTGGTTCATAACCGGTTCAAACCGGTTTAATCCATGCGGATTTTCTAAGTTCATCGATTATTGGACAGGTTTTATCTGGTTTGAACCGGTTCAAACCGGTTCCATCCAGGTCTGACTGATTCCATCCGGTTCTGACCAGTCCAGAGGAGTTGATACTGGTTCATGACCGGTTCAAACCGGTTTATTCCATGCCGATGTTGTATATTCAGTTATTATTGGACAGGTTTTATCCGGTTTAAACCGGTTCAAACCGGTTCCATCCGGTTCTAACTGGTTCCATCCGGTTCAGACCAGTCCAGAGGAGTTGATACTGGTTCAGAACCGCTTCAAACCGTTTTATTCCATGCCGATTTTGTATGTTAATTCATTATTGGACAGATTTAATCCGGTTTAAGCCGGTTCAAACCGGTTCCATCCGGTTCTAACTGGTTATATCCGGTTAAGTGCAGTCCAGAGGAGTTGCTACTGGTTCAGAACCGCTTCAAACCGGTTTATTCCATGCCGATTTTGAGTGTTAATTCATTATTGGACAGATTTTATTCGGTTTAAACCGGTTCAAACCGGTTCCATCCGGTTATAACTGGTTCCATCCGGTTCAGACCGGTCCAGAGGAGATGATTTTGTTTTAATACCGGTTCAAACCGGTTAATTCCATGCCGATTTTGTAAGTTAATTCACCATTGGACAGATTTTAACCGATTTAAACCGGTTCAAACCGGTTCCATCCGTTTCTAGCTGGTACCATCCGGTTGAGACCAGTCCAGAGGAGTTGAAACTGGTTTAGAACCGCTTCAAACCGGTTTATTCCATGCCCATTTTGTATGTTAATTCACTATTGGACAGGTTTTATCCGGTTTAAACCGGATCAAACCGGTTCCATCCGATTCTAACTGGTTATATCCGGTTCAGACCAGTGCAGAGGAGTTGCTACTGGTTCAGAACCGCTTCAAACCTTTTTATTCCATGCCCATTGTGCATGTTAATTCATTATTGGACAGATTTTATCCGGTTTAAACCGGTTCAAACCGGTTCCATCCGGTTATAACTGGTTCCATCCGGTTCAGAGCATTCCAGAGGAGATGATTGTGTTTTAATACCCTTTCAAACCGGTTAATTCCATGCCGATTTTGTATGTTAGTTCATTATTGGACGGGTTTTCACCGATTTAAACCGGTTCAAACCGGTTCCATCCGTTAATAGCCGGTTCCATCCGGTTGAGACCAGTCCAGAGGAGTTGATACTGGTTCATTACGGGTTCAAACCGGTTTATTCCATGCCGATGTTGTATGTTCAGTCATTATTGGACAGGTTTTATCCGGTTTAAACCGGTTCAAACCGGTTCCATCCGGTTCTGACTGGTTCCATCCGGTTCTGACCAGTCCAGAGGAGTTGATACTGGTTCATTACGGGTTCAAACCGGTTTATTCCATGCCGATGTTGTATGTTCAGTCATTATTGGACAGTTTTTATCCGTTTTAAACCGGTTCAAACCGGTTCCATCCGGTTCGAACTGGTTCCATCCGGTTCAGACCAGTCCAGAGGAGTTGATACTGGTTCAGAACCGCTTCAAACCTTTTCATTCCATGCCCATTTTGTATGTTAATTCACCATTGGGCAGATTTTATCCGGTTTAAACCGATTCAAACAGGTTCCATCCGGTTCTAACTGGTTCCATCCGGTTCAGACCAGTCCAGAGGAGATGATTCTGGTTCATAACCGGTTCAAACCGGTTTATTCCATGCCGATGTTGTATATTCAGTCATTATTGGACAGGTTTTATCCGGTTTAAACCGGTTCAAACCGGTTCCATCCGATTCTAACTGGTTCCATCCGGTTCAGACCAGTCAGAGGAGTTGACTCTGGTTCATGACCGGTTCAAACCGGTTTATTCCATGTCGATGTTGTATGTTCAGTCATTATTGGACAGGTTTTATCCTGTTTAAACCGGTTCAAACCGGTTCCATCCGGTTCGAACTGGTTCCATCCGGTTCAGACCTGTCCAGAGGAATTGATACTGGTTCAGAACCGCTTCAAACCTTTTCATTCCATGCCCATTTTGTATGTTAATTCACTATTGGGCAGATTTTATCCGGTTGAAACCGGTTCAAACCGGTTCCATCCGGATCTAACTGGTTCCGTCCGGTTCAGTCCAGTCAGAGGAGTTGATGCTGGTTCATAACCGGTTGAAACCGGTTTAATCCATGCGGATTTTGTAAGTTCATCGATTATTGGACAGGTTTTATCTGGTTTGAACCGGTTCAAACCGGTTCCATCCGGTTCTGACTGATTCCATCCGGTTCTGACCAGTCCAGAGGAGTTGATACTGGTTCATGACCGGTTCAAACCGGTTTATTCCATGCCGATGTTGTATATTCAGTTATTATTGGACAGGTTTTATCCGGTTTAAACCGGTTCAAACCGGTTCCATCCGGTTCTAACTGGTTCCATCCGGTTCAGACCAGTCCAGAGGAGTTGATACTGGTTCAGAACCGCTTCAAACCGTTTTATTCCATGCCGATTTTGTATGTTAATTGACTATTGGGCAGATTTTATCCGGTTTAAACCGGTTCAAACCGGTTCCATCCGGTTCTAACTGGTTCCATCCGGTTCCGACCAGTCCAGAGGAGATGATTCTGGTTCATAACCGGTTCAAACCGGTTTATTCCATGCCGATGTTGTATATTCAGTTATTATTGGACAGGTTTTATCCGGTTTAAACCGGTTCAAACCGGTTCCATCCGGTTCTAACTGGTTCCGTCCGGTTCAGACCAGTCCAGAGGAGATGATTTTGTTTTAATACCTTTGTTTTAAAACCTTTTCGAACCGGTTCCATCCGGTTTTAACTGGTTATATCCGGTTCAGACGAGTTCAGAAGAGTTGCTACTGGTTCAGAACCGCTTCAAACCGGTTTATTCCATGCCGATTATGTATGTTAATTCATTATTGGACAGATTTAATCCGGTTTAAACCGGTTCAAACCGGTTCCATCCGGTTCTAACTGGTTATATCCGGTTCAGAGTAGTCCAGAGGAGATGATTCCGGTTCAGAACCGTTTCAAACCGGTTTAATCCATGCCGATTTTGTATGTTAATTCATTATTGGACAGATTTTATCCGGTTTAAACCGGTTCATACCGATTCCATTCGGTTCTAACTGGTTCCATCCGGTTCAGACCAGTCCAGAGGAGATGATTCTGGTTCATAACCGGTTCAAACCGGTTTAATCCATGCCGATTTTGTATGTTAATTCATTATTAGACAGGTTTGATCCGGTTTCAACCGGTTCAAACAGGTTCCATACGGTTCGAACTGGTTCCATCCGGTTCAGACTAGTCCAGAGGAGTTGATACTGGTTCATGACCGGTTCAAACCGGTTTATTCCATGCCGATTTTGTATGTTAATTCATTATTGTACAGGTTTTATAGGGTTTCAACCGGTTCAAACCGGTTTCATCCGGTTCTAACTGGTTATATCCGGTTCAGACCAGTGCAGAGGAGTTGCTACTGGTTCAGAACCGCTTCAAACCGGTTTATTCCATGCCCATTTTGCATGTTAATTCATTATTGGGCAGATTTTATCCGGTTTAAACCGGTTCAAACCGGTTCCATCCGGTTCTAACTGGTTCCATCCGGTTCAGAGCAGCCCAGAGGAGTTGCTACTGGCTCAGAACCGCTTCAAACCGGTTTATTCCATGCCGATTATGCATGTTAATTCATTATTGGACAGATTTTATTCGGTTTAAACCGGTTCAAACCGGTTCCATCCGGTTATAATTGGTTCCATCCGGTTCAGACCAGTCCAGAGGAGACGATTTTGTTTTAATACCGGTTCAAACCGGTTAATTCCATGCCGATTTTGTATGTTAATTGACTATTGGACAGCTTTTAACCGATTTAAACCGGTTCAAACCGGTTCCATCCGTTTCTGGATGGTACCATCCGGTTGAGACCAGTCCAGAGGAGTTGAAACTGGTTTAGAACCGCTTCAAACCGGTTTAATCCATGCCCATTTTGTATGTTAATTCACTATTGGACAGGTTTTATCCGGTTTAAACCGGATCAAACCGGTTCCGTCCGGTTCAGTCCAGTCAGAGGAGTTGATGCTGGTTGATAACCGGTTCAAACCGGTTTAATCCATGCGGATTTTGTAAGTTCATCGATTATTGGACAGGTTTTATCCGGTTTAAACCGGATCAAACCCTTTCTATCCGGTTCTAACTGGTTCCATCCGGTTCAGACCAGTCCAGAGGAGTTGATACTGGTTCATGACCGGTTCAAACCGGTTTATTCCATGCCGATGTTGTATGTTCAGTCATTATTGGACAGTTTTCATCCGGTTTAAACCGGTTCAAACCGGTTCCATCCGGTTCTAACTGGTTCCATCCGGTTCAGACCAGTCCAGAGGAGTTGATACTGGTTCAGAACCGCTTCAAACCGTTTTATTCCATGCCGATTTTGTATGTTAATTCATTATTGGACAGATTTAATCCGGTTTAAGCCGGTTCAAACCGGTTCCATCCGGTTCTAACTTTTTATATCCGGTTAAGAGCAGTCCAGAGGAGTTGCTACTGGTTCAGAACCGCTTCAAACCGGTTTATTCCATGCCGATTTTGAGTGTTAATTCATCATTGGACAGATTTTATTCGGTTTAAACCGGTTCAAACCGGTTCCATCCGGTTATAACTGGTTCCATCAGGTTCAGACCGGTCCAGAGGAGATGATTTTGTTTTAATACCGGTTCAAACCGGTTAATTCCATGCCGATTTTGTAAGTTAACTCAATATTGGACAGATTTTAACCGATTTAAACCGGTTCAAACCGGTTCCATCCGTTTCTAGCTGGTACCATCCGGTTGAGACCAGTCCAGAGGAGTTGAAACTGGTTTAGAACCGCTTCAAACCGGTTTAATCCATGCGGATTTTGCAAGTTCATCGATTATTGGACATGTTTTATCCGGTTTAAACCGGTTCAAATCGGTTCCATCCGGTTCTAACTGGTTCCGTCCGGTTCAGACCAGTCCAGAGGAGATGATTCTGGTTCATAACCGGTTCAAACCGGTTTATTCCATGCCGATGTTGTCTATTCAGTCATTATTGGACAGGTTTTATCCGGTTTAAACCGGTTCAAACCGGTTCCATCCGGTTCTAACAGGTTATATCCGGTTCAGACCAGTCCAGAGGAGTTGCTACTGGTTCAGAACCGCTTCAAACCGGTTTATTCCATGCCGATTTTGTATGTTAATTCATTATTGGACAGATTTTAATCCGGTTCAAACCGGTTCAAACCGGTTCCATCCGGTTATAACTGGTTCCATCCGGTTCAGACCAGTCCAGAGGAGATGATTCTGGTTCAATACCGGTTCAAAGAGGTTAATTCCATGCCGATTTTGTATGTTAGTTCATTATTTGACAGGTTTCAACCGATTTAAACCGGTTCAAACCGGTTCCATCCGTTTCTAGCTGGATCCATCCGGTTGAGACCAGTCCAGAGGAGTTGATACTGGTTCAGAACCGCTTGAAACCGGTTTATTCCATGCTGATTTTGTATGTTAATTCATTATTGGACAGGTTTTATCCGGTTTAAACCGGTTCAAATCGGCTCCATCCGGTTCTAACTGGTTCCGTCCGGTTGAGTCCAGGCAGAGGAGTTGATACTGGTTCATAACCGGTTGAAACCGGTTTATTCCATGCCGATGTTGTATGTTCAGTCATTATTGGACAGTTTTTATCCGGTTTAAACCGGTTCAAACCGGTTCCATCCGGTTCTAACTGGTTCCATCCGGTTCAGACCAGTCCAGAGGAGTTGATACTGGTTCAGAACCGCTTCAAATCGTTTTATTCCATGCCGATTTTGTATATTAGTTCACTATTGTGCAGATTTTATCCGGTTTAAACCGGTTCAAACAGGTTCCATCCGGTTCTAACTGGTTCCATCCGGTTCAGACCAGTCCAGAGGAGATGATTCTGGTTCATGACCGGTTCAAACCGGTTTATTCCATGCCGATGTTGTATATTCAGTCATTATTGGACAGGTTTTATCCTGTTTAAACCTTTTCGAACCGGTTCCATCCGGTTTTAACTGGTTATATCCGGTTCAGACGAGTTCAGAAGAGTTGCTACTGGTTCAGAACCGCTTCAAACCGGTTTATTCCATGCCGATTATGTATGTTAATTCATTATTGGACAGATTTAATCCGGTTTAAACCGGTTCAAACCGGTTCCATCCGGTTCTAACTGGTTATATCCGGTTCAGAGTAGTCCAGAGGAGATGATTCCGGTTCAGAACCGTTTCAAACCGGTTTATTCCATGCCAATTTTGTATGTTAAATCATATTGGACAGATTTTATCCGGTTTAAACCGGTTCATACCGATTCCATCCGGTTCTAACTGGTTCCATCCGGTTCAGACCAGTCCAGAGGAGATGATTCTGGTTCATAACCGGTTCAAACCGGTTTAATCCATGCCGATTTTGTATGTTAATTCATTATTAGACAGGTTTGATCCGGTTTCAACCGGTTCAAACAGGTTCCATACGGTTCGAACTGGTTCCATCCGGTTCAGACTAGTCCAGAGGAGTTGATACTGGTTCATGACCGGTTCAAACCGGTTTATTCCATGCCGATTTTGTATGTTAATTCATTATTGTACAGGTTTTATCGGGTTTCAACCGGTTCAAACCGGTTTCATCCGGTTCTAACTGGTTATATCCGGTTCAGACCAGTGCAAAGGAGTTGCTACTGGTTCAGACCCAGTTCAAACCGGTTTATTCCATGCCCATTTTGCATGTTAATTCTTTATTGGACACATTTTATCCGGTTTAAACCGGTTCAAACCGGTTCCATCCGGTTCTAACTGGTTCCATCCGGTTCAGAGCAGCCCAGAGGAGTTGCTACTGGCTCAGAACCGCTTCAAACCGGTTTATTCCATGCCGATTATGCATGTTAATTCATTATTGGACAGATTTTATCCGGTTTAAACCGGTTCAAACCGGTTCCATCCGGTTATAATTGGTTCCATCCGGTTCAGACCAGTCCAGAGGAGACGATTTTGTTTTAATACCGGTTCAAACCGGTTAATTCCATGCCGATTTTGTATGTTAATTGACTATTGGACAGCTTTTAACCGATTTAAACCGGTTCAAACCGGTTCCATCCGTTTCTGGATGGTACCATCCGGTTGAGACCAGTCCAGAGGAGTTGAAACTGGTTTAGAACCGCTTCAAACCGGTTTAATCCATGTCCATTTTGTATGTTAATTCACTATTGGACAGGTTTTATCCGGTTTAAACCGGATCAAACCGGTTCCGTCCGGTTCAGTCCAGTCAGAGGAGTTGATGCTGGTTGATAACCGGTTCAAACCGGTTTAATCCATGCGGATTTTGTAAGTTCATCGATTATTGGACAGGTTTTATCCGGTTTAAACCGGATCAAACCGGTTCTATCCGGTTCTAACTGGTTCCATCCGGTTCAGACCAGTCCAGAGGAGATGATTCTGGTTCATAACCGGTTCAAACCGGTTTATTCCATGCCGATGTTCTACATTCAGTCATTATTGGACAGGTTTTATCCGGTTTAAACCGGTTCAAACAAGTTCCATCCGGTTCTAACTGGTTATATCCGGTACAGACCAGTCCAGAGGAGTTGCTACTGGTTCAGAAACGCTTCAAACCGGTTTATTCCATGCCGATTTTGTATGTTAATTCATTATTGGACAGATTTAATCCGGTTTAAACCGGTTCAAACCGGTACAAACCGGTTCCATACGGTTATAACTGGTTCCATACGGTTCAGACCAGTCCAGAGGAGATGATTCTGGTTCAATACCGGTTCAAAGAGGTTAATTCCATTCCGATTTTGTATGTTAGTTCATTATTTGACAGGTTTCAACCGATTTAAACCGGTTCAAATCGGTTAAATCCGTTTCTAGCTGATCCATCCGGTTGAGACCAGTCCAGAGGAGTTGATACTGGTTCAGAACCGCTTCAAACCGTTTTATTCCATGCCGATTTTATATGTTAATACACCATTGGACAGATTTTATCCGGTTTAAACCGGTTCAAACCGGTTCCATCCGATTCTAACTGGTTCCATCCGGTTCAGACCAGTCAGAAGAGTTGCTACTGGTTCAGAACCGCTTCAAACCGGTTTATTCCATGCCGATTATGTATGTTAATTCATTATTGGACAGATTTAATCCGGTTTAAACCGGTTCAAACCGGTTCCATCCGGTTCTAACTGGTATTATCCGGTTCAGAGCAGTCCAGAGGAGATGATTCCGGTTCAGAACCGTTTCAAACCGGTTTATTCCATGCCGATTTTGTATGTTAAATCACTATTGGACAGATTTTATCCGGTTTAAACCGGTTCAAACCGATTCCATCCGGTTCTAACTGGTTCCATCCGGTTCAGTCCAGTCCAGAGGAGATGATTCTGGTTCATAACCGGTTCAAACCGGTTTAATCCATGCCGATTTGGTATGTTAATTCATTATTGGACAGGTTTTATAAGGTTTAAACCGGTTCAAATCGGTTCCATCCGGTTCTAACTGGTTCCATCCGGTTCAGTCCAGGCAGAGGAGTTGATACTGGTTCATAACCGGTTCAAACCGGTTTATTCCATGCCAATTTTGTATGTTAAATCAATATTGGACAGATTTTATCCGGTTTAAACCGGTTCATACCGATTCCATCCGGTTCTAACTGGTTCCATCCGGTTCAGACCAGTCCAGAGGAGATGATTCTGGTTCATAACCGGTTCAAACCGGTTTAATCCATGCCGATTTTGTATGTTAATTCATTATTGGACAGGTTTGATCCGGTTTCAACCGGTTCAAACAGGTTCCATACGGTTCGAACTGGTTCCATCCGGTTCAGACTAGTCCAGAGGAGTTGATACTGGTTCATGACCGGTTCAAACCGGTTTATTCCATGCCGATTTTGTATGTTAATTCATTATTGTACAGGTTTTATCGGGTTTCAACCGGTTCAAACCGGTTTCATCCGGTTCTAACTGGTTATATCCGATTCAGACCAGTGCAGAGGAGTTGCTACTGGTTCAGACCCGCTTCAAACCGGTTTATTCCATGCCCATTTTGCATGTTAATTCTTTATTGGACACATTTTATCCGGTTTAAACCGGTTCAAACCGGTTCCATCCGGTTCTAACTGGTTCCATCCGGTTCAGAGCAGCCCAGAGGAGTTGCTACTGGCTCAGAACCGCATCAAACCGGTTTATTCCATGCCGATTATGCATGTTAATTCATTATTGGACAGATTTTATTCGGTTTAAACCGGTTCAAACCGGTTCCATCCGGTTATAATTGGTTCCATCCGGTTCAGACCAGTCCAGAGGAGACGATTTTGTTTTAATACCGGTTCAAACCGGTTAATTCCATGCCGATTTTGTATGTTAATTGACTATTGGACAGCTTTTAACCGATTTAAACCGGTTCAAACCGGTTCCATCCGTTTCTGGCTGGTACCATCCGGTTGAGACCAGTCCAGAGGAGTTGAAACTGGTTTAGAACCGCTTCAAACCGGTTTATTCCATGCCCATTTTGTATGTTAATTCACTATTGGACAGGTTTTATCCGGTTTAAACCGGATCAAACCGGTTCCGTCCGGTTCAGTCCAGTCAGAGGAGTTGATGATGGTTGATAACCGGTTCAAACCGGTTTAATCCATGCGGATTTTGTAAGTAAATCGATTATTGGACAGGTTTTATCCGGTTTAAACCGGATCAAACCGGTTCTATCCGGTTCTAACTGGTTCCATCCGGTTCAGACCAGTCCAGAGGAGATGATTCTGGTTCATAACCGGTTGAAACCGGTTTATTCCATGACGATGTTGTCTATTCAGTCATTATTGGACAGGTTTTATCCGGTTTAAACCGGTTCAAACAAGTTCCATCCGGTTCTAACTGGTTATATCCGGTTCAGACCAGTCCAGAGGAGTTGCTACTGGTTCAGAAACGCTTCAAACCGGTTTATTCCATGCCGATTTTGTATGTTAATTCATTATTGGACAGATTTAATCCGGTTTAAACCGGTTCAAACCGGTACAAACCGGTTCCATACGGTTATAACTGGTTCCATACGGTTCAGACCAGTCCAGAGGAGATGATTCTGGTTCAATACCGGTTCAAAGAGGTTAATTCCATTCCGATTTTGTATGTTAGTTCATTATTTGACAGGTTTCAACCGATTTAAACCGGTTCAAACCGGTTAAATCCGTTTCTAGCTGGATCCATCCGGTTGAGACCAGTCCAGAGGAGTTGATGCTGGTTCAGAACCGCTTGAAACCGGTTTATTCCATGCTGATTTTGTATGTTAATTCATTATTGGACAGGTTTTATCCGGTTTAAACCGGTTCAAATCGGTTCCATCCGGTTCTAACTGGTTCCGTCCGGTTCAGTCCAGGCAGAGGAGTTGATGCTGGTTCATAACCGGTTCAAACCGGTTTATTCCATGCGGATTTTGTATGTTCATCGATTATTGGACAGGTTTTCTCCGGTTTAAACCGGTTCAAACCGGTTCTATCCGGTTCTGACTGGTTCCATACGGTTCAGACCAGTCCAGAGGAGTTGATACTGGTTCATGATCGGTTCAAACCGGTTTATTCCATGCCGATGTTGTATGTTCCGTCATAATTGGACAGATTTTATCCGGTTTAAACCGGTACAAACCGGTTCCATCCGGTTCTAACTGGTTCCATCCGGTTCAGACCAGTCCAGAGAAGTTGATACTGGTTCAGAACCGCTTCAAACCGTTTTATTCCATGCCGATTTTGTATGTTAATACACCATTGGACAGATTTTATCCGGTTTAAACCGGTTCAAACCGGTTCCATCCGATTCTAACTGGTTTCATCCGGTTCAGACCAGTCAGAAGAGTTGCTACTGGTTCAGAACCGCTTCAAACCGGTTTACTCCATGCCGATTATGTATGTTAGTTCATTATTGGACAGATTTAATCCGGTTTAAACCGGTTCAAACCGGTTCCATCCGGATCTAACTGGTATTATCCGGTTCAGAGCTGTCCAGAGGAGATGATTCCGGTTCAGAACCGTTTCAAACCGGTTTATTCCATGCCGATTTTGTATGTTAAATCACTATTGGACAGATTTTATCCGGTTTAAACCGGTTCAAACCGATTCCATCCGGTTCTAACTGGTTCCATCCGGTTCAGACCAGTCCAGAGGAGATGATTCTGGTTCATAACCGGTTCAAACCGGTTTAATCCATGCCGATTTGGTATGTTAATTCATTATTGGACAGGTTTTATCCGGTTTCAACCGGTTCAAGCAGGTTCCATCCGGTTCGAACTGGTTCCATCCGGTTCAGACCAGTCCTGAGGAGTTGATACTGGTTCATGACCGGTTCAAACCGGTTTATTCCATGCCAATTTTGTATGTTAATTCAGTATTGTCCAGGTTTTATCCGGTTTCAACCGGTTCAAACCGGTTTCATCCGGTTCTAACTGGTTATATCCGGTTCAGACCAGTGCAGAGGAGTTGCTACTGGTTCAGAACCGCTTCAAACCGGTTTATTCCATGCCCATTTTGCATGTTAAATCATTATTGGACAGATTTTATCCGGTTTAAACCGGTTCAAACCGGTTCCATCCGGTTATAACTGGTTCCATCCGGTTCAGACCAGTCCAGTGGAGATGATTGTGTTTTAATACCCTTTCAAACCGGTTAAATCCATGCCGATTTTGTATGTTAGTTCATTATTGGACGGGTTTTCAACGATTTAAACCGGTTCAAACCGGTTCCATCCGTTTCTAGCTGGTTCCATCCGGTTGAGACCAGTCCAGAGGAGTTGCTACTGGTTCAGAACCTCTTCAAACCGGTTTATTCCATGCCGATTTTGTATGTTAATTCATTATTGGACAGATTTTATCCGGTTTAAACCGGTTGAAACCGGTTCCATCCGGTTCTAACTGGTTCCGTCCGGTTCAGTCCAGTCAGAGGAGTTGATGCTGGTTCATAACCGGTTCAAACCGGTTTAATCCATGCGGATTTTGTAAGTTCATCGATTATTGGACAGGTTTTATCCGGTTTAAACCGGTTCAATCCGGTTCCATCCGGTTCTGACTGGTTCCATCCGGTTCTGACCAGTCCAGAGGAGTTGATACTGGTTCATGACCGGTTCAAACCGGTTTATTCCATGCCGATGTTGTATTTTCAGTCATTATAGGACAGTTTTTATCCGGTTTGAACCGGTTCAAACCGGTTCCATCCGGTTCTAACTGGTTCCATCCGGTTCAGACCAGTCCAGAGGAGTTGATACTGGTTCAGAACCGCTTCAAACCGTTTTATTCCATGCCGATTTTGTATGTTAATTCACTATTGGGCAGATTTTATCCGGTTTAAACCGGTTCAAACCGGTTCCATCCGGTTCTAACTGGTTAAGTCCGGTTCAGACCAGTCCAGAGGAGATGATTCTGGTTCATAACCGGTTCAAACCGGTTTATTCCATGCCGATGTTGTATATTCAGTCATTATTGGACAGGTTTTATCCGGTTTAAACCGGTTCAAACCGGTTCGTTCCGGTTCTAACTGGTTATATCCGGTTCAGACCAGAAAACAGGAGTTGCTACTGGTTCAGAACCGGTTCAAACCGGTTTATTCCATGCCGATTATGTATGTGAATTCATTATTGGACAGATTTAATCCGGTTTAAACCGGTTCAAACCGGTTCCATCCGGATCTAACTGGTTATATCCGGTTCAGAGCAGTCCAGAGGAGTTGCTACTGGTTCAGAACCGCTTCAAACCGGTTTATTCCATGCCGATTTTGTATGTTAATTCACTATTGGACAGCTTTTAACCGATTTAAACCGGTTCAAACCGGTTCCATCCGTTTCTAGCTGGTACCATCCGGTTGAGACCAGTCCAGAGGAGTTGAAACTGGTTTAGAGCCGCTTCAAACCGGTTTATTCCAAGCCCATTTTGTATGTTTATTCACTATTGGACAGGTTTTATCCGGTTTAAACCGGATCAAACCGGTTCCATCCGG
>JAECUM010096202.1:0-43063 GCA_016617855.1 Megalonaias nervosa
TGCACACACATTGCATTGTTTTAAACTGAAGAGTACAACATCCGAACTCATGCAATTGTTATACTCACCTTTAAACTAATTTTTAAAAAATTTGTGTTGTTTATTAATCTTTTCTTTTCTTCAGTTCTGCTTTCAATACTTGTTTGTTAAGGTTCCATACATCGAGTCCATGTTAGTTCACTTGATGAAATCTTTACCCCAACAGCCTATGATCTGAAGGACTCACTGTACTAATTATATGGAAAACTGGGAACTAGTATAGCAATGGGCGAACGTAAGGTATAGTATATATAGGTTAGAGGGCTATGGTAGGTTGATAATGAAAAGTAAAATTGCAGTAAAAAGAATGTGTTGAGAGTTTATCCTATTTAAACCTGAAAAATAGAGTCAATATTATCTTTATTTGATTTCAGTCTTTTTACAAATTTAATTTACAGAAAGTAGCATCTGATGCAGATTGAAAAATGCCCCGGCTGTGTATGTTTTTCCACACGGACACTTGCATGAAAGACGAGTCTATGCTGAGAGATATAGGTTCCATCACAGATAGAATTTTAAATTACTGAATTTTAATGTAATGGTGTTTCCATGGGTGGGAGTTGAATTAGCTCGGTAGGACATGAAGCTTTACAGTACAGTACTGAGAGATACAGGTTCCATCACAGATATTTAGAAATTTAAGTTACTGAATTTTTAATATAATGGTGTTTCCATGGGTGTGAATTGAATTAGCTAGGTAATACATGAAACTTTACAGTACTACTTCAAGCGGTAGATCGGGGCAAGTAGGTCACTGCGATTTGCCATTGGTGCAATGTTCTACCGCGAGCACAGATACATAATTAAATTATGCTTATCAAGATTTTTATTTGTAGCAGTTTCAAGAATAATAAAATAACTGATATATTTCAAAATATTAGCAGGTTTTCAAATTCAGCACGCGCTGAAAGGCCCCCAACCACCCACCCCCACCCCCACCCCCAACATTTACAGCACAATTTATTATGCTACATTAAACTATTCTCTAATTGTTGTCTGTAACATATTTGAGGTATATAATTGGCCAGGTGTCATTCATGAATTATAGAGATATTTTAAGGTTAATCGTTCGGGTTTTATTGACCACCTAATTGCACCTGGAGTTTTACCTGATAAAATTGTTACTTAATAATAAATAGCGCAGCATATCTGAAGAGGAATAAGAAATTCTGTCTCAAAGGAAAAAATAAGCTTCTCTTTTAACATGCAAACTAAATAAATACAACAGACCGATCAAAAGGTCTGGAGAGTCAATAAAACCTTATACCTCTACAAAATCGCGCTCTCCACGTATACCAGACACAGAACGCTCATGTACCTCTCGCACACTTCTAACACCATGTATCAGACACAGAGCGTTCACGTACCTTTTGCTCACTTCCAAAACCATATACCAGACGCAGAGCGTCCACTAGTTAGTGTGTACAAAGATTTGCTGATATTCAGACACGCAAGAATTTGGAGGATGATACTTTAAATCAGTGAGAGAACTAGCAAACAGTATCTTAGCAGCTGTTCAGCATAGTGGTATTGAAAGGACATCAGAAACAGATAAAAAATCTCTGAAGAAAACAAACGGAAACAATAGATTTTATATTCACTGGACTTATTTTGCTAATGGTGCAACACACTGTCTAATGCTAAGCGAGCCTTAAAGACAGAGGCAAGTCAGGTGAGAAGCAATATGCATTAATATTTGCCATCAACCGAGCAGAGGATAAACAATGAAAATGACGATGTAGAAAGTGGAACGGAGAACATAAAAATATAATGAAAACTATTAAACAGTTACAGAAAGATTATAATAACTGTAATGAAGCAAAAACTATCAACAAAATGAATAAGGTAAAAACTGATGATTATATTACTAAGATTACGACTCAAACAAGATAACAGCTAACATTAATACACAGTCAAGGTTAAAATAAGAATATATAACCAAAAAGACAGGACATCTAAATCAAAAACAAATGTTAATGAAAGCTATGTGGACAGCGTTCGCTTGATCTACTACTGATTTGAAGATAAGGTGAAAACGACAAATGATGCTACATTTACAACCATCTAAAACAACCATAAAATTATACGTTAAGCAATACTGTACAAAAGCTATTCATTTTTATGGTAGGAAGGTTTTAATACCACGGAACTTAAATATACATTATATTATTGTCCGTCGTACTTTTGCGCTCTTCCACAGGATTTGAGATTTCAGAAAGCACATGCAAATGCTTTTCTATTAAAGATAGGTGGTATCTAAGACTATAAACTGAAAAACATTTTTATGCAGTACGATACCACTTTTTAATAATTAATTGGGTACTCGCTGCATTATAAATAAAGAAATAAAGTTGTCTTTTTTACTCCATCTTTAGGGAGAGGATTATCGATATAGCGACCAATACAACTTTATCAAATCTCAATCATGATTCACCTAAAATGAGCTTTGTAAGGGTGCAAATTTCTGTCGATCTATGAAGAGCACATTAATTTGGGCAGGTGAACGATTAATTAGATTTATGGGGACCGGTGCGTGTTAAATCACCATAATGCACGGATTGTTAATGGTTGGGTCGCGGGAGAAAACGATTCTTAATTAAGCATTCGTTTATTTAACAGTCAGACAGACTGGAAGGACAAGGTTAACTTCGATCTTGTATCGGAAAATGTCAGATTTTGATATTGTCCAGGATCAGTTATTTGGGAATCTAGAGGTCACGCAGACTACAATTTTGGCGCCTATTTATAAAAGGCGGGAGAGATATTTAATCCGGATTGGTTACGCTAGGTGAGGGGCGTGGTTCCCACACGAACATCCCTTGGTTTTAATATGTCCCATCACAAAATTTTAGTCAGTCTGCGTTCTTCTGCAAGAGAAAAGAAATGTGGGAGACTCCGAGTTTGAATTTAGAAGAAATTCACTCGTAAATAATTATCCAAGAGATCGGATGTCTGGAAAGTCGACGGACACGATTTTGGCGGTAGAAGCGAGCAAAGCTTGAAAGCACAAGGTATTTTGCGCCAGTCTCATGTAATTCGTTGATACCAATATAACGATTTGTTTGATTTATTTGCTTATATTTGCATGAATTTATTTGTTTAAATTCGTAGATAAATTTTCTTGATATGAATACAACTGTGTGAGTTCATCTATATGAATCCATACCATGGTATTCTTTATATAAGTTTGACGAATTGTTTGAATGTGTCGTCTTGATTGTTATAGGAAAATATGTATCTAAGAATTTCATGCCTTACCTTAGTTGATATGAGTTACGAGAATCCGTGTGAATTCACCAACCTTAGATGATTTCACGTATGATAAAGACTTGGGTGCGTATTGACTGAAATTAACGTTGTTAAACCATGAAGTGAGATTTCATATATGCTAAAGACTTGAATGTGTGTATTCGCTAGAATTAACGTAGTTAAGCCATGCAATGAATTTCATTCATTCATTTGTGTAATTGAGACGAGAACAGAACTGTTATGTCTTGTGGGATGATAATGTGAGTCAGCTTGAAATAGCCGTTTGGAAGTCCTGGAAACCCATGCACATCAAAACTCCTAGATTCCATTCACGTTTTCAACCTCAAACAGTCAGTTAGCCAACCCACCCATAAACATGGTCACATTTTAGGCTGGATTCTTTACAGACCTGATGATAATATTCTACAGTCTTCCCTGGTGTCCCACGAACTTTCGTCAGATCACCTCTGCTTTATATGCCATCTTGACGTATCGGTCCCTAACCCTCCACCTTTATTCGCTACTAAGAGAAACCTTCGTATGATAAACAGAACCCAACTAATGCATGACATCCAAGCAAACCTAACAACTAGCTTACCTCCTACAGCAGAACAACTCGATAACTGCTTGCGTTCATTGCTTGACAAGCATGCCAAAGCAACCAAGTGCAGAGTATCAATTCAAAAGTGTCCTCCGTGGTATAGCAGTGTTAGGGACCAGCTTCGCACTGCTAAAAGAGACCTCCGTAAAGCTGAGAGGCTTTGCTTTCCACCAGACTCACTATTCATAAGCAAATCTATGATGCCGCTAAGAAGAATGTCACAAACATAGTCCATGCAGCGAAATCAGCCCACTACAGTACTAAGATCATGGAAAGTTCCAGCTGCAAAGAGTTACTTGAGATTACTAACAAGCTAATGTCAAGGAACAAATGTACACCACTTCCAGCTACCTTCTCTCTAGTCGACCTTCCGGTCCTGTTTGCAAATTTCTTCCGTGACAAAGTACAAACCATCAGAGATAAAGTTGACAACACAATTTCAATTGATTCGTCGTCACCATACAGTTGCGAAACAGAATTTCAGCGGCAACCGTTACCAGCATCTGAACCTGTCTCTATGGATTTAGTACGTACAATCGTGATGAAGAGTGCCCCAAAGTCATGTGAACTGGATCCGATTCCGACGTCACTGCTGCTAGAGTGCTTGGATCCAATATTGCCTTCACTAACTGATGTTATTAATACCTCTCTCTCATCTGAGGAATTCCCATCATTTTACAAAACTGCCATTGTAAAGCCTCTGTTGAAGAAACCAACACTCGACCATGATGATTTAAAGAACTACCGCCCAGTTTCGAATCTCCCATTCATGTCAAAAATCTTAGAAAAAGTTGTTCTATCCCAGCTTGTATCTCATCTGAATTCAGTCTTTTTAGCAATGTACAGTCTGCATATTGCCCTTGCCACAGTACTGAAACTACTCTTCTGAAAGTAGTCAATGACCTTCTCTCTGCTTTGGATAGCGGAAAGATTACAGTCCTCACTCTCCTTGACTTGTCTGCAGCATTTGACACTATAGACCATGATGTATTACTTCACCGTCTCCAGCATGTATTTGGCATTCATGATACGGCCTTACTATGGTTCAAGTCCTACTTGGTCAACAGGACACAAATTGTGTCCGCAAATGGAAAACACTCCAGCCCAGTCGATCTATGCTGTGATGTTCCACAGGGGTCTGTTCTTGGACCTGTTCTCTTCATTCTATACACTCAGCCACTCTCAAGTGTTATAGATCATCATCCAGTGTCTCACCAATTGTATGTTGATGACACCCAAATATACAAATCTAGCCATCCAACTGAAGTTGAAGCTACCATCCAAGGCATAGAGAGGTGCATTTCCGACGTGAAATCATGGATGACATGTAACAAGCTGCAGATGAATGATGATGAAACTGAAGCCATTCTGATTACAACACAAAGACTTTCTCATTCACATCCTTTACCTCAGACAATAAATATCAGCAACACCAACATTAAATTCACACAGTCAAAACGAAACCTCAGTGTTACTCTTGACAGTACTCTCTCATTGCACCAACATGTCATGAACATATGCAAGGCTGCATATCTTGAGCTGAGACGCATCAGCTCCATTCGCAAGTATCTTTCAGTTGATGCCACTAAAACACTTGTGTTTTCCTTAGTACTTTCAAGACTGGACTATTGTAACTCAATTCTGTCTGGTTCGTCTCAATATCTACTTCAGAAACTTCAAAAAGTTCAAAATACAGCTTCTCGGATCATCCTTAGAGTACCACGATCAGAGCACGCCTCTCCCCTGCTCTGTACCCTACACTGGCTATCCATACGATCCAGAATTAAACAGAAACTTTGTTCTCTGTGCTACGTTTCACTGACGGGCTCCAGTCCAACATACCTATCTGATCTCACCCGTGTGTACACACCAGCAACATACTTACGCTCCTCTTCTGACACTCGTATTCTCATTATTCCCACTATGAAAATGAAATCACATGGACAACGCTCTTTGCATACCAGGGCCCAGCAACGTGGAACGAATTGCCCACTGAACTTAGACACAAAGACACAGTGATCTCGTTCAAGAGTGCTCTTAAAACTCACCTATTTCAACTGCAAGAACAGACATAAAAGACCTAATAATGTATCCTTGCCTTAAATATTTACACCATGTTTTCTGTTTTCTAATTTCGTGGTGTTGTTTTTATTTTTGTAATCATATCATTATATATGTTTTTTAATAGTGGCCAAATGTTGTAAAGCGCTTAGAGCTTCTAAAGATTAGACGCTATACAAAGTCCTCATTATTATTATGGTCTGCCATGTTTAGTTTGACCAGACAGCCTTTGGTATCTGTTTGAATTCCGATAGAACGATATCTGACATAATGAGAGGGGAGTAATGATTTATTCCCAGTAGGATATCTGACAGAAGATTTAGGTTGCTTCTCTGTTTCTTTTGGAAGGTCAAATAGCTCCACGGGACGTATCCACGTACCTACCTATCCAAGTATCTACGTATCTACGTACTTACGTATCCACCTACCCACACAAAGTCGAGGGCCGAAAGAGGCGAGACAATAGAGAGTTTGGAGAAGGGAAAAGTGGAAAGGACCAAGAAGAACAGTCACAGTGAAGTTGGAATGAACCGGAAATAATCAGGTTATGAAGTTGTACAAGGTAATGACTTCGATTGTTCACTCGATTCTATAATGAACTAATTCTATCATTTAAAACAGATCGGCTATCTATATAAGTATATTTGTGTTTGAAATTCGGTGAATGATTTATTTCAAAGAGAAGTGTATCTCCCTAATGTGTTGCATTGTCACGGTTGTTTATGTAATTGATTAAAATTGTTATTTTTGTGTACGGGGGCTCGTGTTATTCTGTTTATATATCTGCTCAGATCTCTATTCCACCTATAAGTTTCACACTTTATATTAATATTTACTCGATCCGGGCAATAACACCGAAGGCGATCACCCTCTAGATAACGATAACCCAATAAAGCGGACACCTTGCGAGATGGTATAATCCGTCAATCAATTCCACCAATGAAACAACCCACCCCCACCAAAGTGGGGGCTTCGTAGCAAGCTTAAATAGTATTTTATTCTGATACTGATTTATTTGTAGGGTTTCCATTTGAGATAACAGTAGTTTGAGGCCACAACGCATTTCATTGATGAACAAGAAAAACACAGAAATTTAATGCTGAAAACCATTGTATTTGGCTTGATTTGAAAAGAATTCACCATGAACTGAATGTGGATGACATGCTAATGTGCAACAAGGAATCCTCATGCAAAACAACAGAAATGAAAATGTCGATGATCATACGAATCTTTATTTATTATGCTTCAGGTGAACTTTGAAAACAATCATCTTTAATTTGTTGTCATGGATGGAGCCGAAGGTAAATTGTGCATAATAAATATGTACAAATTATTTTCATTACACGCTAATGTGTGAAATGACTAATTGTGATAATACCTTGCTTGCATTCAATCTTTTTGTTCACCTTCCTGGTTGGGTATTGTCAATGAAATTTTTGGTTTATGATTCTATTAAATTATGTTTGTCGTCTATTTGTTTGGCTCAAATATTTCAATATATTTTAACTATTTATATGTACAACTGCGTCACTATATTACATGTACATCGCTTCTTACATCCCTCTCTTTGTGTATATTGAATTGGAAAGCAGCTCGAATCCTGTTATGATTTTTTTATTTTAGTTTGAGTTTTACCTCACTGTATCGTTGTACTGTGACGTGGAAAGTAGATCAAAATCATATTATGAGTTTAGTATTTAGTTTGAGTGTTAGATCACTGTTTCATTGTACTGTGACGTTGAATGGTAGTCAAAATGCCCCTATCATTCAATACTCTGAGCTGTAATATAGTTCAAAACATATAAAAGGTTTTCAGTTCTGTGAAGTTGCGAACCGTATACCATTCGATCTGTATTGCTATGCTTGACGTCGTCCCTGTGTACTTGTCTATACCCAATGGATGCTGTGTAATATTTATTTGACAGTAGATTCCTAACATTTTATCATTTACTTTAATTCGACCAGAACAATTTTAATATCAAGATAGTAGGAACTGCACTAGGGTAGTACGTATTTTAAGAGTATAGTAGGGACTGCACTAGGGTAGTACTATTTTAAGAGTATAGTAGGGACTGCACTGGGGTAGTACGTATTTTAAGAGTATAGTAGGGACTACACTAGGGTAGTACGTATTTTAAGAGTATAATAGGAACTACACTATGGTAGTACGTAGAGTATAGTAGGACTGAACTAGGGTAGTACGTATTTTAAGAGTATAGTAGGGACTGCACTAGGGTAGTACGTATTATAAGAGTAATTTAATTGGAATTTGTCGATGTATGTACGCGTAGGTGAGAACTTCTTTAATTGGTGCAATGTTCTCTATACAGCTACTACTTACCAAGCCTTTTCAATTTACTATATATTGATCTAATCACACATGACATATTACCAGTTCATTCATACTTATATTCGAGTTTATATTTGAGACATTGCGTGTGTAAAGTAACCGTTTGAATTTTAAAAATGAATCAATGTTATAAAGGCGTATTACTTTTCTAATGAAATTTTCCAGTATATTCTTTTAACCGAATGACTTCTTCAACGCTTTATGCAATGTACAACAATTTTTAATTCAAATTAATCTAAAAATAGCCCACTCTAAAGAAACTAAATTAAAGGTGAGTTGTAAATCTAACTGTTTTGAAATCCAGCTTCATTAAAAGGGTTAGCAGAACATATATAGAATATTCCTGAAAACGTCTGGTTATGGTTGGCCACTGCGAATTTGAAGACGACAAAACTGGAATGTACAAATGGTAAATGAGAAATACAAGTGCTTGCTAAGAATGTTGTGCAATACGTTACCTAAAAAAATCTATTCAGACAAAGAATTGTGCCAGGTTACTTCACAGTTATCGATTGTGACTATATAAGAATGGAAAGTATATTCTACACCTAAATACTTATACCCGGTAGGTATTGAAACCAATTAGTTGCTATTGGACACCACGCACAACGGCTAGAACGTGTCTTAAGACAGAATTTCTGCCTCGTCTGACCACAATGTCTGCAGGGCATATGGAAATGACTTTTACGTTAGTGGTCATGTTTTGTTTTCATTATGAGTTTAGCCATAAGGCACATTCGCTCACTGCTATTTCGTCAAAAAGCGAAGATTATATAACTGTACATAAGTTTTGAAAGAATCTCGTAGAATCAGTTAAAAATCTAACTTTGCGGCTGAAAACCATTATTGTAATGTAATTGCAATGAGACTCAGTGAGTGAGTGCATTAATGAAATAGACTTAGAAGATCAAAATACTATATATATATATATATATATATATATATATATATATATATATATATATATATATATATATATATATATATATATATATATATACGCTGTATCAATGATATACCACGAGATGTCTAAATTTCTCATTAAAAGGAAACGAGGCTTGCCGAGTTTCCTTTCAATGAAAAATTTATATAACGAGTGGTATATCATTGATACAGCGTACATACTGTACATATATTTTATTTATATCACATACAAATACATATATTTGCCCTTTGAACGGAGTTTAGATTTACTACAGGCAGCTGTGTATTGACCTAGTGAATGAACTCCTCACATCCCCGAGTGTGTCCGCTACAAAATGTAGTTCTATTTCCTTTTGTGGCTATTTACAATCACTTTGCATATTGATAAGTTGATTGTTTTCTTTTTTAGTTTCTATTTTTCTTCACATTGATTAAATCAATATAATACACACTTATGATTTAAACATGAAAGATGGTTTTAATAATAAAAGTAGACCACTACAAACACTTGGTTAGCTACGCCATTCACATGAACGCAAAGACATTTACCTACTGGCTCATGGAATTAATGTGGAATAGAAACTAAGCGAAATGACGAACCAACAAGAGGCAATTAAATTTTTTTAAATATATTTCCATAAACTCTCTCTCTGTCTCTGTCTGTCTGTCTGTCTCTCTCTCTCTCTCTGGTCGGTTTAACTTTAAAACTCTCTCTCTCTCTCTCTCTCTCTCTCTCTCTCTCTCTCTCTCTCTCTCTCTCTCTCTCTCTCTCTCATCATCCTTTGGTCAGTTTGACTTAACTTTTGCCATCATTAATAAGTCCAGAGATATCGTGGGATGACAAACGAAAATCCTCTACGTTCGCCATTTCATAGATTTTAGCCCGTATCCTGCTACGATGGTCAAGAGAGAGAGAGAGAGAGAGAGAGAGAGAGAGAGAGAGAGAGAGAGAGAGAGAGAGGCCTTTGGACATTTTCATATTTAATTAATAATAATCGAGTTTTAGAACATTATAGTATGTTTAAGAACAACAACAACAACAAAACATATATACATCACAGTATAACCGAGGAATTTACTGTATAATGTCGACTTGGTTTGCAAATTTGTATCATTGATAAACACAGTAGATAAATCCCAAGGAAGTGCTCACGTATCGTTACGACGAACCATGTTCTTGTAGGTTTCTTGGTGTAATTTCTATTTCAAGGTTTTAATCCAGCCCAAACTTATTTTCTCTCTCACTCTACATTTCTACGTAGCTTGTCCGTTATGCATGAGAGGGGAGGAGGGAACAGAAATCAGAAAGGATTTTGATGAAAATGTGTACCATATTAAATTCATTTACAAAACGAGGATTATTAATACTTTTATCGTTATTTTCATACGTCACTAATGATTAATGTGGAAATTCATCATTCATCTAGAATCAACTGCAGACGGTCGCTAGAATGTATACAATGCTGTCGGGCATTTCTGCGCACCTAAGGTTTCCGTCACCAATATTGAAGCAAAACGCATACCGAATTCGACCAATTGACGAAAATAAAATACTGCAATGGTTACCATTTCAAAAGAGGCAATTGTCACCAAAATATTCTGTTCAAAATAATATTAATTTTGGACACACGGGATACCACCCCCGTGTTTTCATGACTCTCTATATGTTGGTCTATTCTGCGCTCAGCCTTGAAAAGATGTAAGGTTTATCCATCGGGCTATGGAAATGAAATACATTACTTTAGACTGTTTCAGTCAGCAATTCATTCGAGTAATTAGGTCAGGTTTATAGCTAGTTTTACAAAATTTAATATAACAATGCCAATAAATAGCAAGAGATATTCAGCAAACTAAACCGATCGTGCAAAAAAAAAAAATAGTAAAGTTCAACGTTTTATAAAAAATAAGCTATTATGTGGAAGAGAAACAACAATGAATAGGATGTATAGTATTTACAACGTCTTGCTTATGGGAGAAATCACTAAAGAATTTAGAAACAGACTATACGCCGGGGAATTTTATGAGAATCAGCAGCAGAGAAGCTGGAGATACTAGGTTCCATTGTATTTGTTCGAAAAATAAAGGTCCCTACAAAGGCAGAAAATACAAGGTCAATAACGCTAAACCGAAGCCTCTAACCGACCGAGATTTCTCTAATTGGGCCAGCTCATTTTCTTACTTTATCGCTGACGTTTTATTTTCATTTGTTTATGCGTGTTCGTTTACTCGTCGGACACTCACTGTTAGTCGTCAGCTTCTCTGCTGCTGTAGTGTCAACCAAAAATTTTATCGAGACCTATATAGAATTTATGATTTTATCGAAGAGTTTACCTATCGAATGCTAATATATTTCACAAAAAATAAACAGCAGCAATGATAATCGGTCTACCATTCCAAAGGGGTCCCTTTATCACCAGTAAAGCCTTTACCATACGGTCCTAAGAGTCCTCCATTGATGCCTTTCTTATGGCATAAGGCCTTTTTCATGGCCCACAGGCACTCTTCATTGGTTAAGGCCTTTCTCATAGCCCACAGGTACCTTATTAGGCTTTTTTGTCCGGCGAACATTCTTTCTGAATGTCCTTTGTTGGATATATTCCTTTTAGTGAGGTCACAAGGTTACGAACTGTCATCACCCCGCTGTTTATTTTTGAGGGGGTTCCATGTCACAGACACGCTCCCCGGCGAATTGCTAATGTGAGAAACGAAATATTAAGAACTCAGAAAGCTGTCTAAGTTTTTCAATTTAATGTACACCTCCCCCAAATCAAATCCCGGGGCGAGTGCAAAACAACACCCACCACGTTGTTTAACGTGATGAGAGGTGTACATTAATCTTTTGCGGCACGGAACCCCCCCCCCCATCTTTAAATTAAAATTGACATTCCAGAGCCTTCTCGTCGATTACGTCTGTTACGGAAACCGAACCCAGGGCGTCAGTATGAGAATCCAACATTCTAACACGGAGCCAAGAAATTCAGTTATAAATATACTTTTGAGAAATTATTACATAATTACCTAACAGAAAATTCCCATGAGATTAGCATTACATTTTTTTTATTTAAAAAAAAAAAAAAAAACGTTATTATAAAAGACAGCGCTTTATATATTACAGACAGACAGTCTCGAAATTGATAAATACTCTACATCACCCAAGCCTAACAAACCTGTTTCATTAATACAGCGCCTTATTACAGACAGACTTATACGCAGTCTGAAAATCGATAAATGCTTTACATCATACAAGCCTTACACAGATCGATACAGAGCACCTGTTTCACTACAGTCTTATATATAAACATATTATTTCTCGTTCTAAGGTTTTAAAATTACTATATTATTTCATACCAGATGATTTTCATTGATACAGCGCTTTACAGACAGACAGTCTGGAAATTGAGAAATGCCTGCATTAGCTACACGATGCACTATGTCTGATAAGTATACTAGCTGGAAGACAGTATTATCTCCTTTGAAAAACACAAATAAGACAGACAGAGTTATATTTCTTCGCCAATAACGTTAAATTTCCGAACATCATTTCTAAAGTTTAGACAAAATTAATTAAAGATGTCACTGCTGGTACTGGTGTAATGTCCAATAGCTAGTGTATTAATACCGTCCTCACAATATCTCTTATCGTCAAAATTACTTAGTCCACGTTTTATAATAGTATCTGTTTCAAGTTTGTGACGATTTGTTCTGATAACATTTGTCTTAATAAAGCTGACATTATTGTTTAATGCTGCCTTAAAGTCATCAAATTTCATACATTTTTTTACGTACCCACGAGGAATACCTTTTGCTTTTTTTGTCAGTTTATTGTCATCTAAAATTACGGCATATATTTTACTTCTTAGTCCGACAAATTCCCTAACTGGCACAAACATAAATTCGTCTTTCATTTTGCCAATAACCTTTTTATTTACATCATCATGAAATCCACTACTTTCTGGATAATCTGATAAATCAAATAGGTCACGGTGTTTATAAATATCTTGGTAGACATCTTCACATTTTATATTATAAACAAGCGAGTCTGTATCAGTAAATAGAAACTCTGAATCTGGCCACTGATTTTTGGTAAAATTATAGTGAAAATCATACATCAGCCACTTTGATATATCAAGTACAGCTGTACCAACATAAATTGGTTTATTTAACTTTAAATTTGTCTTTCGTCGTTGTATAGCAACAAGATTTTCATTTAATATTTTCATACTGACAAAACCGTCATCATTAACTAATTTGTTTCTTCGATTTATATCGTTTCAACAGAGACTCGACGTCTTATATTTTCCATTGTCTAACCAAATACAGAATTGTTCATTAACTTGAAAAAGTTTTTCTCAAATTCAGTTTTAGCAATAGTACGACGTTTCGTATTTAAGTCAATATAATTTGACATCCATCTCGATTGATTAAATTTTAGTACGCGATGAACTTTTCTCAGAATTAGTCCAGCATCTACTGCTTGTTTTAAATTTTTATAATGCATGACGTAATTTCTTTTATTTAGCAAATTTGGAACTAGCTTATTAACAATCGAATTTTGTGCTGTTGTCGTTGCCCGTTGCTCAGGTGATAGTAAACCTTAATCTATCATCATAGACTCTGCACAAAATGGGTAGTCGTTATGAAGATCATGTAACGAACTAGGATAATATAGATTATCTTGAACAAAGTGTGAAATATCTTCTGGAAGATTTTTTCAGTTTCTTTAAGAAATTGTTCTGGAGTTATCCAATGAAATCCACTGCACGGCATTGGCTCTGACATTGCATATCCATACAAATTGACGCAGTCTAGATAAATAATATAATTTGATGGAAGCTTTTTATCACACCTTTTCAGATATTTATTATTAGCTGTCGCATATTATTGTGTTATAACGCTAATTCCACCTCTTATACCTTTTTCAATAAAATTAAACATATCAACATCTGTCAAGAGATCCAGTTCTATCTTCTTTTTAGTAGAGCGTCCCACGACAGTCCCGGAGGGGAATAATACCAACAAGGATCTAGTCCATAATTTTTATGACTAACTTGACGAAAACTTTCAAAAACATCTGCTAGTAGTAATACATCTGTTTTCAAATATAAATCATGATAATTACCAAATGTTTCACAACTAAATTTATTCCAAATATCTTGTGCATGCTTGTACTCGTCATCTGTAATATTTTCATTTTTGAGTTGCGAGTAAAATTTATCTTTATCAGGAAGAGAAGTTTCATTAAATCTACTCCAGTCGTCGAGATGCTCATACGAAAAGATGCCTTTTTTTTGTTAGATCTACGTAGTTTTCACCAAAGCAACTTTTTAGGTTAGCGAAACTGCTGCCGGCGCTTGCAGCGCTGCTTACAAGCTCATCTAATGATGCTGCCATAAATTGCAGACTGTCAATGAAACGTAATTGGCCGAGCGTGACTGACATATACTTTTCAAAATTGTTTGGGATACATTTTATTGTATTATTTAATTTTAGTTTAGATTTAATTTCTTCATTGCCAAAAGCTTCTACAATGATATGACTGTCATAGCCACGAAGGTTATGTAAAACTACAAAAATAAAATCTCGAGAATGAAATTTTAAATTGCAGCTGTTATGAGCTGCTCCTCGATACTGACAAGTCAGATGACAGTGATCGCGCACTTTATCACCTGAACCTTGTTCAGGCAACAACTTCTCGCAGATATGATAATTAACAGCATTATCAAAATCAAGCTGTTGTTTGGATATTATTTTCATTGGAGCTGTTTTGAATAATCTGTTAGAGATCTTATTAACTTCGTTTATCAAATTTTTTAGTAACCATACGGCTGGACATTCAGACTCTCCACTTTTACATCTGTATAACTTTACTGGACCTGAAAAATTGTCATTAGCACAACAAACTACTTTATAAGCTGCTCCACAAGGGACATGTTGCTGTATATTTCTTGTACTTGATTTATTTGGATTATTTTCTGCGCCAGCTACAGGAACAAGTAGACACTCGAAATCAGCATAAATAACAAAAGGAATACTTAGCTTATGAGCATAATTTTAAAATTTTAACACTTTTTCTTTTCCTCCTGGCATGGTTATTCTTTGAACGTTGACACAGTATTTGAGATGTTCTTGCAGTTTTTCACCTTTAGAAATACCTTGTAAGCATCTGTAACAGAAATATTTCTTATTTTTATTTTTCTTATATTGTCTGCCAACTAGTGCACTAAAGTTTTTTTTTTTTTATCAAGCATTAATGTCCTTTGTAAAATAATAAATTTATTGTCTTTTGTGTAGCATTTTCTGAAATATATCTTGGGTAAACATTTTCTTTTTCATCTAGTCCGGAAACGTTAACAGAAATATTATTTTGTTTTTCAAACTTTGGTATTTGATTTTCTGCTACAGGAAAAGTTATTCCACTAAAATTTAGCTCGCCTTTGTACGGCAGATATTTTTCAACCCGATCGCCGTGGTCATTCTAAGGATGTTTCCCAGAAACAATTGCCCAACGGTAGCATTCGTTATCATTGTTTCTGACATTTTTATACAACATTTTTTGTTTATAATTGTTTGAGGGAGATCAACGTAAGAACTACCACGAAGTACGTTATATTTCATTGTATGAAATAAAACTTCTTTTATCATTTCAAATTTTCAGCCTGATCCTGATGCAGTAAATTCCTCCAATTTTTTATTTATTTTTTGGTGTATTTCATCGGCGACTGTGGCAATATTTGTTCCAGTTAATATTTTTCGTGATTTAGCTGTTAGATATGGTTCAGAAATTTCGCTGTCAAAACTTGTGTTTTCAAACATTATATCAATTACATCTTTTTCGATTGCATGTAATTTTGATAAAATCATATGATACTGTACTATTAGTTTGATACTCTTGTGAGCTGCAAGTTCTTGAGATATAACAGGTTGTAAAACATGAAATAAATTTGTAGAGTTAAAATTTTCTAAAACATTTTGATTATCAAATTTGTAACTGTTGTCGTAGCCGGAAAATGCTGTAGCAATTTTTTCTGCTAAGATAATGCTCTTTTTAGCAATATCTTGCAATTTATCTTTATATATAATATTTTTATATTTAATTGATTTTTTTTATATATTTTTCAATTAGAGATATAAAAATGCTATGTATATAATGTCAGAAATTCTGAGTTACATTAGATTGACAACAGAGGAACAAGAAGAATATCACGTACACCCAATTTATAATAGTTACGCTGGAAATGCATTAGGTTCGGTTATTCACGTAAAATATCAAAAACCTTTTGGTAAAACAACTTCAGCCGGAATTAAAATCTCAGTAAAAGGTGATAATACAGAAAGAATTGAAATGTTTAGAAAAGATTTTATTTATACTTTGTTTTGCGGAGAGATTCCAGCTGGACAAAAAGTTTATCGAGTAAATGGCGCAGTTAATGATGATAATATTTTTATTATTTATAATTACTAAACGAATTTCAACCACATCAAGTATTTGATTTATATGCAGCTAATGTTAAGGGAATTATTCGAAGAAGAAAAACTAAAAAAGTATGAGGTAATTTTCAGAATAGTGGGTACTTGCTTGTAGTTGTTCATGGAACTAAAACAGGCCTCGTTGGTTATCTATCACATAGGTTTATTTGCGAAACATTTAACGGACTAATACCTGATGGTTTAGTTATCGATCACATCAACATCATTAAACCCGACAATAGGATTCAAAAATTAGATCTAGTTACACCAAAAGAAAATAGTAGAAGAGGAAATGCTGGAAACAGTGATTTAAGTAAGGTTTCAGTAAATATAGAAACTGGAGAAGAAATGAAATTTAAATCAATATCAGCTCCCGCAAAATATCATAATATTCATCCACAGCTAGTAAAAGATGTAGCTGATAATGTACAAAAATCAACAACATCGACGTCAACATTTGATAGATTTAGTTTCAAATATGACGATTAATTATATTTCTTAATTCTGTTTTAGTAAGACAATTATAACCAAACATCAGGATATCATCACGATCAAATTTTAGTGTTAGAAACGAACTATTATCAAGTTTATTTTTTTTCTGCTGCTGTTAGACGTATTTTATCAGAATCACCTTGCATTACAATAACGTCAACAGAATAAGCACTATATCCCGACAGACATTTTTGAACTGCTTCGGCTAGTTCTTTGTAATTTAATATATTAACTTTCTGATGATATTTTACATCAGGAGATTTCGTTTCGCTGGCCATTATTATTATAAATTAGATAAAAATATATATAATATATGAACTTAATGAAGGAACTTGCCGATATATAGGCTGAAGATAAAATCGCCAACAATAAAATCATCAACGACAATTTTATACCGAAATATAACGTTATCTCAGATAAATCTGCTGGTTATAGTGAAGATGATACTTTGTGCAACAATGATGATGATGATGAAGTTATTGACGTCAAAAACTTTGTCGTTAACAAAAGAAATTACAGCAGACCGACAACTGGACGATATAATGTTAAGTATCATATCGCTAAAAAAATAATAAAATTTAATTTTACTCTTACAGAGCAACAAATATTTTGGCAACTTATAAAACCCTTTCTAAATCTAAAAATAACTGGCCAGCAAAGAAATATAAAATACGGTTTTATTTTTGTTAAAATATTTAATTTAATGCCAGTCGATAATGCAAGAAAATTACATTTAATTTCCTTGTATAGACCAGTCAAATGTAAATCTGTACTGATGAAGTACGAACAAATTTACAATAACATTATTCCATCACTTCGTGATTGAAATCGACTTAGTTGGTACCCAGCTATTAAATTTATAGCTATACCCACGCCATTTAACTAACCTTTTATTACCTTTTTCCTAATAACTTTTTCAATAACAAATATATCTTGTTCTGTCTTCTGAAGTTCCTGCTTGTAGAAACTGCCAGTTCACCTAATAAATCTCTTAGCGCATAAGTCACTGGTATTGTTAAAAGCACTCTATCAACAACAAATACTTCTTCGCTCCATTTTGGAGTAAATCCTTTCTCAAAATGTTGTTTTCGTCAAAGAAATTCTAACTTTATCACTAACTTTAAATTTGTGTCTGCGGCACATATTTTCGTTTGCTAATATTGGATTTTTAATTGCGTCATTTGGCGACATTTTCATTGATCTGTGCTTAGTGTTATTATACGCGTCAACAATTTTCTGTAGATTGTCAATATATTTACTTTTTTTTAGCTGTCAAATATTTGTGAATTTTTTTTTATTTAGTGTGCGATTAACATATGACATATTTTTTGATGTTATTTTGTTCTAAAAACTGCTCAAATATTTATTTAAAAAATTCTGCTCCATGATCAGTCCAGATTATGTTTGGTTTTCTTTCAGTACGTGTTATTATTTGTTTTAACGCATCAGTTATCGACGTTCCTGTCTTATCTGAAACCGGTACAATAAAAGCATAGTTGCTAAAAACATCTACAGCATTAAAAAGATATCTTTTATTATTGTTAAATTTAGCTAGATTTGACACATCAACTAAATCTATCGCCCTGATATCAACGGAATTTGCGACAACCTTACGTCGCGTAAACTTCTTTTTTTAGGTTTGTGTAGCTCTGAGGCAAGATCATCTTACAATTCCTTTCTACTGAGTCGAGACTCTCCGAGTCCGAGTTTATATTTTGATCCACTAAAACCCTGCACCAACTTTTAATCAACACGCTGTCGTAGCCTGTGAAGCAGGCCGTTTGCAGGCTTCATATCACGACGCTCGTCTAGCATTACTGTATCACAGCCGTGCTTATCTTGTTCGTTGTCCCGGTAGCAGATATCATGGCGCATTGCTATTGCATCAACTTTATTGTAAGGCTCTTGTCCTGGCAGCGGATTATCGTTCTCATCAAGTTGTTTATCAATATTAAGAGGATTATAAGGTCCAGTATATTTATGTCCTGGCAATGTCCAACCGCCTTTTGGCTGTGGTAATTTGCCAATCAATTTATGTATCTCTATACCTGTTCCAATTATTTCTCTGTTGTTACATTTCTGACAATATGTAACAAGTTTATTTTGCTCCAGACAGAGATTTCCATCACAATCGCACTTGCATCTCCTTATTTATTAATCATCTACTAAAATAACTTCCCTGGCAACGCCAGGACACGGACAACCCGCTCCGGACAACTTTGTCGTTGGTGATAATTTCTTTAAAAACATACTTTCTCTTTTCCCACAGATTGCACAAATACTTTTCAGCATTATTCTATTACTTATTGTTTTTTCTGTTGTTTCATCTTTATTTTCTGATTTAGTTTTGCATTTGAGACAATATGTTGACATATTATATTTGTAAGTTTAGATAAAATTAATTGCAATCTTATCATTAACGAGAGAAGGTTGATTGTCAAACTGTAAAATAAATTTTAAAAAATTGAATTTAGGCTGGGACATTTGTTTTATAAACATTACACAATATAATACACAAGTAGAAGTTCCAAAGAGCTGAATTTGATTAGACGAATGATTTAATTATTTTTTATTTTTTGTTTATATATTTTTTATTGCATCATTTGGTGGAGGTCCAAATGAATCAAAATAATTGTTATTTCAAGCAGGTACCCAATGTGTGCCAGATCCGTCATTGAAATCTTGTATATTTATCACACACAACCCCCAGCTGGTGCTGAGGCAATTGCATCAACAAGTTCATCTTTAGAATAAACTCCACGGAAATTTTTTACTTTTTTTTAGTTCCAGCGGCAGATGCAGCTCCAGTTGCATTAGCTTTTGACGCGTCAAGTGCAATTGGCGCAACTTTATGAGCTATTCCTGGGACATTTTCAATAATTTTAGTAAATATATTTCCAAAAAATCCTCCAACTATTTTTCTTCTGTAAAATTTTTTTCTCTGTTTCATTATATCGAGGTTGTATAATTTTATTACCAATCACGAAGTGATCGCGCGTAGGTGCAGGTAATAAGTGACAACCTCGTTATTCAAATCAAGTCGTCGTCCAGATTGATCCGTCAATTGCATACTTATTTCTGTTATTTGATTTTCAACATTTAGCGGATAATAAATAACTTGACGTGGACTAATTTGCATGATAGATCCCGGTGGAACGTCTGGAGAAAAACTATATATTGCTTGTCCTTTACTACCCTGGGCTGAGTAAGATCCAATTGCAATAGAGCAATTTATTAATATTGTGTTTACGTCAGTTATATTTACTGGCAGTTCACTGTCATACGTCATAGTTTGTTCAGGAGCAGCACCATAACTTTCACGAAAAAATCCTATCAGTTGTGCGATACTTTTTTCTCTTGGTGTAAAATCGACTAACATATCTTTTAATTTTAATTTGGCTCTTAACGTGTTATAATTTGGTGTTAGCTCAAACTTATCAGCTACACCGCCCGCCTTAGTTATCAGCTCCTTTATTGTCTTATTTAGATCAGTGATATAAGCTCCTTGTGGAATTTTAATTTTTCTCCATTTATCTTTAAAAATAGACATAATTACAAATTCAAATTCATCATTTACTCCAATTTTTACGTTAGCCATAGAATGCCAACACGTACAGGAAATTAATCCTATTTCATACTGCTTTTCAGTATCAAGTTGTATTGGCGGAATATATTTTACTGAAAAATTTGCGCTATCTTTAGCAGCTTTGCTAGAGTCTATTAATAATTTTGTTGACATTGTCATTATATTTTATATTTTATATTTTATATTTTATAAAATTAAGTCGCGGTGTTAAATTTCGTATTCGTCAGATGTTAATAAATTTTCCGATCTTAAATGATGAAGTATGTCAATAATTTCATTGTCAATTTCAACACCAACATTTCCAGCCTCTTTTGATGATATCAGCAGCATTAATCTGCCTATCATTTCAGTAACTGATGCAAATATTTTTACTCGGGAGTCTGTGACTCCTGTTCCTGTTTTTTCTTCTTCAGCTTTTTCAGCTTCTTAAGCTGATTTTTTTAGATCTCCCTCAGTTTGCATAATTTCTGGAGCGTCTTCAGCTAACTCTGATTTTTTTTTTACCTCTTTCTACTCTTTCTTCATCTAATATTTTTGCTTCCGAAGCTAAACCACTAGATTGATGGCTCTCGTATATGTTATGTTTTTTTTTTTACATTATTAAGAATGTCAACATAAAGATTAGCAATAATCCTAAGTCGTAATAATCTAGTACTTTCCTGGTAATTTTTATTTTTAATACTATATCTTTAAGATGTTTTTGACTTTCTTCTGATATTTTTCGTAACTTCCTAATTTTTTCATCAGCGTCAAAATCATCTTTTCTAATATTATATATTCTCACATTTTTAAAACCATATTCTCAGTTAAAATCTTTATACTCATCGTCTTCTATTCTACTTCTCATATTTCGAACATCATTTAAAAATCTTTCTTTTTCTTGAGCATCTAATCCATGCTCTTTTCTAAAAGCTTCTTCTTCTTCATACATTCTCTCCAACATTGATTTCTCACCTTTACTTTACTTTTTCTTCTATTTCGCCCAACCTTCTTTCAACCATAAACTATCTGTCCACGTCGTGCTTGCTGTACTTTTTGCTTAAATTCTGCCTGAGATTGTGCAAGTTTTTTCAAATCTTCTATATGTTCTCTGTACTTTGCTCGTTTACCCATAATTATCAAAGATGTTTGATAAAACTTACTGCAAATGTTTGTCAATACAACAGCGAAACAATTTATCTGGATCACGTGTTAGTTTATCAAATAAGAAAAAGTTATATTTATCTTTTGTTTCCTGATGATATAGTTCAATAAAGCTATCTTTGGTTACGTCGCCACATTTTTCGTTTGCAATATTTCTAACGTCGACATTGTCCAGTCCGGGAAATAATATAAAACAACTAGTATTTCTTCTAATAAATCTATAAACATTATAAAAACCTTGGGCGAGATAAATAGAATTACATTTCTTATTACGTGACAGTGAAAAATATGATCCTATCTTATTCATTTCTTCATTGTTTAGCGGAATATCATCAAAAACAACTATGTTATGTTCGGACGAATCAAGTTGATTAACTGGAACAAGTTCTTCTGGTTGTTTGATAATAAAAAAATCTTCAGCAGCCTCAAGATCATCACGAAGTTTGTTATTATATTCGCTAAGTAGCTCGTACTTATCTTGTTGTGGATTAATTGTGTAAATATAAACTAGATCGTAGTTAAAATTATTGCCCAGCAGTAAATTCATAAGCAAGTTTTTTTTTTTCCCGATCCAGTTCTTCCAACAATAAGATAATGACAATCTGTATGTTCATTGTTATGTTTATGTTTCACCTACCGCTCTGTATCAAAATTTAATATCGATGATTTTGCCATCGTTGTTATACAATTTTATGTTATATAATTTACATATAAAAAAAATTGTCAGACAATAAATAAATAATGAGCTATTATACAAAATTTGGAACATCATTAGGAGATTCGTCGGATATAAGTACAATAACAAACTGCAATATTGATTTATCGGGCTACCTGAAAGAAAAAAAAACTGGCGATACAATGACAGGAAACCTGTCTATGTCAAATCAAAGAGTACTAGATTTAGAAACAAATTATCCGCCAATAAATGTTGTTGATACACAAGCTGTCGGTTATGCACAACTTAAATTAGTCGATAATAATAAACTGTCACTGACAGGAGGAACTTTAAGCGGTAACTTAGATATGTCAGGAAAAAAATTATAAATTTAGAGACTGGATATCCACCGGCAAACTTAAATCAAACTCAAGCGGTAAGTTATTTGCAATTGAAGTATGTAGATAATAACAAACTTGATACAACCGGCGGGAGAGTTACAGGTATTATTAACATGTCGAGTAAAAAAGTTGTTGGGTTAGAAACAATATATCCGCCAGCAAAATGTAGATAACACACAAGCTGTAAGTTATGCGCAACTAAAATCTGTTGATGATAATAAACTTAACAAAGCCGATGACACAATGACAAGTAACCTGTCTATGTCAAGTTCAAAAATAACTGGATTACCGACAACCTCGCCACCAGCTAATGAAACTGATGCTATTAGCTATGCTCAGTTAAAAGAAGAACTTACCCCATATTTTAAGAGATCCGGTGGACTAGTGACAGGCAACATAAACATGAGAAATAATAAAATAACTACGACATATATTCCAGTTAACCCTAATGATCTGACAAATAAAGTGTATGTTGACAGTCTGTCTAGCAGTGTAAAACGAACCATAAACAATGTTGGGTATATTCCAACACTTTTTAAGCCAACTGACAATCGAGTTGGGTTTGAAGTAAGCGCATCAGCATATTATCCTGAAAATTATCCTTATTACGCTTTCTCTGATAAACACGAGTGGACTACCAACGGAGAAGTTGAAAATTTTTGGATTAAAATTAAATGTCCTACTGCAGTTGCTATTTGGTAATTTCATTTGCGAGGTCGATTAAGCTCTATTGTTGGTCGAATTTATAATTGGCGATTGGAAGGATCAAACGATGATATCGACTGGGTAATATTATACAGTACAACAGACACTTATATTTCAACAAGACAATATTTTACAATACCGACAGAAAATACTGTCAACAAGTACTTGTATTTTCGAGTTCATGTTTTCGCTGCTGAACGTCCGTTTCCAGGACTGACATCATTTCAAATATATACACTCGATGATCAAATTTAATCTAGTGCTATAAAATAATGTCAGAACCACCAATTATAACCGTTGCGAGAGACTTTTATGATAATATTTTTAACCCTAAAATAGATGTTGAGGACCAATCACTATCAGCACGTATAATAAATACCAAGAAAAATTTTACAATTGCAATGATAAATTCTCCATTGTCAGATGAAGAAATTTTTTTTATTCTTGTTATGTATATGAGAGGACCACAACTGTTAAAAGCAATAGAAAACTTTGATATTATAAGAAGTTACTGTCATCCTGATGATTATTTAGAAGAACAAAAACAAGTTGAAATTGTGTTTAAAAAATATTGATCGAGCTTGACTTTAAAAATATAGATTTGGTAATAAAATCGGACTTAATAAAAGCACGAGCACATGGTGGAAAAGCGGGGAAGAAAGACGAATAAACGACAATCATTATCGTCTTGACAAGCTAGCGGAATCTAAGATGATAGGAGTAAAAAGAAACAGAAAGTTATATAATAGTTTTTTAAAAAGAGGTATTTTTAAATATCTCGGTATGTACTACCACGACAAGGAAACCCTAGTTAAAATTGTTACCATAACACCAGATACTGAGTTAATTGTTAAGCGTACTCGAACTCAATTCTACCAATGATACGTAAAAAACCAAAATTGTTCATCAATCTATAGCGATAATCAATGATTTTGACAATGAAATTAGTTATCTCAGCAATGATGAGAAAAAGAAGTTTTTTGAAAAAGTCCTACAAACACAGTTGGGGAAAAAATGATTCTTATTACCACATAAGTTATGAGGACGACATTTCACTTCCATCACTCCAACGCTCTAGACAATTGTCATTACGAAATTATTACAATGAAGTTGAAAAAATGTTCACAAGACCACCATTTATTGGTTAAAGTAGCTGATGCTGTTAGTCTTATCCAACTTAACATATACATACTCCGAAAATTAATGCTAGCAAATTTCGTGGTAGCATATGCAATTATCAGACAACATCTTGCTCTAAAAAATTTCACGTTAGATCAAATAAGCATGGTATTAGGGTATATTGATGAAACAGAAAAAGATTACAGTAATTTGGTGAATGAAACAGATTTGTACGAACGTGAAATAGAAGATATTTTTGATTCATTTGCTTGGTTAAAGAAAAATGATGTACTAACAGATAAACGATATAATGATACTTCGTCAGATGTTTATGACAAGTATAGATATTTTATAGCTGATCCTAACAATAATAAATTCCGTGAGTTTCTTCATTCGATTGTTGGTGCTAGAGTTTTTAATATTGTATAAAACTGTAAACAAATATTGTATAATGAAAAAACAAATCATCGATTTCAATCATATTTCAGAAGAAATTCCAAAACAAGATGTTGACGCTCTAATGCAATATTACAGATATTATCATAAAAACCTTTGGTGTGAAAAACAGTGTTATAAGTATTACAGTAGAATACTTCGAATAATATCATATTTGCCACTGCTGATTACCAGCTCTGGCATAATTTCAAGTGGAGCATCATTAAACCCGTTTTTATTAATAATATCTGCTGTTGGTGTTTCTCTTTCAACGGCGTGTAAAAAAAATGTGCCCAGACTTGAGACTAAAAAAATGCTTGTAAGATAGCAAGTATCACTTACAAAAAATTACTTGATCAGATAAGATCTTATTTGCGAGGCGTAAATTATGATATGGACGATTTAATACGCGAGATTCGTATTATTGACAGTATGTTAACGGATATCCTACCAATGAGAGTCAGCAGGTATGAAAAAGATTATCATAAAATCTGGTTACAACAGTAGTAGATGTTTAGAAATATCATTATCAACCATGTTGTCAATAAATGTCACTGGATCATCTGCCCAACCTACTATTCTCTCATCATTTTCAGTTGCGAATAACCATACTGATCCATACTTGCTCGATAAATGATGACCAACTATTTAATACAGTCGCTTATTATTTTAGGTTTTATACCAGTATATTTCGAAGCTGATTTGATTGAATTAAATCTTTTTAAAAAGTCTGTTTTTTGGGGGTCTAAGATCCTATTTTGGTTCAGAAATTAAAATTAGGGAGGGGGAGGGGGTTTCTGGTCTAGGATCCTCTTTTGGTTGAGGATCCTCATCTTCCTTACTACTTCATTTCTCTGGCGTGTCTGTGTGTGGGTGTCAAGACAATCACATCGTTATCTTCTAAATAATTCAATCGCACGCGTTGTCTTACCAGAACCTCCAGGTCCATTGAGATAAATGGTTTTATGTCTGGCCACAGGATGATATACCGATGGTGCTAACGATTTTGATATTTGATTGTTATTTTTGTAATATGTCTCTTTAATTTCAACGTCGGCAGATTCAGAATAACTAAATATATTTTCTTTTTTATTATTCTCTATGATCCCCATTCATCAGCGCCAAGTAATTTATCTAGTAAATTCAAATATTTTTTGCTTATATAAATGAATCTATGGCAACTCTGTCCGCGATCAGCGGAAATCTGTTTATCATCGATAATAAGTTTATCGAAACGTAAACGAGCATAGAAGATCTCAAATGGGTAAACTGCGGTGGCTCACTATCAATATAACTCACAATTGTAAATAATTTAGTTCCGTTCAATAAATAAACATCATTTCGGTTTGTAAATGTACCTCTCTCCGTTGTGTCAGCTATTATGAGATCGAGTTCTGCATCGTCCATGATTAATCTTGTACACGCTCGTTTATGATCACACGCACCACCCTGAGTAAACTTACAGATTATTTTTCTGCCGACATCCTTTGCAATTTTCTCATCATTTTCTTTTCTGTATTTATATACGTTATTAATAAGTTCAGTAATTTCATCCTCGTCAAGATTAGGAAATTCTTTCCTGGTATCTTTTTCCGCATCAAACTTATCTGGTTCTGGCAACCAAACTTGTTTCTGCGGACGATGCAATATTATCGCTTCACTTACAACCAACGATATCAATATTTTTACATCAATCATATAACGTAATAGTACTATTGGAGCCCAATATTTTTCAGAACCAAGCTTAAAAAATCGGATGGAGATCCCCGTAAAACTCGAATGACTATACAGGCGAATCCGGTTAAGTCAAAATCTGGCAGGGGTCCATTTATCACAACTCTGGTCATCTCCTGTGTTGGATGATCAAATCTCTTAAAGTATTCAGAACACTCTCCGTATCCAAGAAAGCTTCCAGGATAACACACTACCATATCAACTGAGATAACGTCGCTGGGATCGTATTTAGTATTCCATAATCCGCCGTGTCCGTATTCGATACAACTACGTTGGACATCAACGAGAAATTCTGATCTTGTAGGTTTCCATGAATTTTTCTCCTGAGCAGCGTGGGCAGCAACTGATGGAACGGTAAAACAGTTATTCAGTAATTGTTCGATAACATCATTATCGTTCGTGCATTTCAACGCAAGATTTTTCATTTCTTCGTACAGTGATTCTGTATGATAAATTTCTCCGCTAGGCCGTACAAACTGATAATAATTTCCGTCATCGGAACTTTGAAAGAGCCAAGCAGATACAGGGTCACTCTTACTGATATTTCTGACATAATCAAATATGTAATCGCTGTAAAATCTAACTGTTCTGTCTCGTGGAAATAGTGTTACCGCAGACGTCCATGCGTGTGCGTTATGATCAATAATCCTTATCGGGACTCCCCTTGATTCATATTTTGATTTGTATAAAATCTCTCCGGTTAGTGTTTTCACTTTTATTGGAAATGTTAATATTTTTCCAGTCCAGCAACGTCGCTGATAGACGCTCCGGTATCTTTAACTGTTTCTGGCCACTCCGTTATTTTTTTACGTCGCAAATCCGTTAAACCGTTCCACGTATCGCGTTTGTGAAGTGTTCTGTAACTCGCTCAGCTACACAATTTATCCTTGATAGTTTCATCGGTGCAAGATCATCAACGCTAGGCTTATCATTCAGCTGATATATCGCATAAACAACTGCAGTCACAGGATACGCTTCTTCATAATATGGTTTGCGAATACCGGTCAACTTTACCTGGTCTGGAATTTTTATTTAACATGACGATGCTGCTTCCAACATTTACACGGACAGGGTCGCGTTTGTCACGGATCGTCAGTCTGCACAATAAATTTATTAGAATAAAATATCTTTGATTGTCGAGATAGTTAATAATCTTTCTTCCTCGCTCGTCATTCATTCTGGTATCGACAACATTCATGATTCTGAATGTTGACCACACATAAGCCGCACCATCATCGCTAAATTCCTTCTTGGCTTCACTGATACGATTAGTTATATCCTCGTTCACCAAAGCCAGATCTTGCATCGAAGAACTAAATTTAGGTCTCGGCAGTTTGTCAAGATCAAATCTGGCTCTAGACAGCTTAATTGCGGATAATCTCTCAAACTCTTCCATATTATAATTCGGACAAATATATATTAAATTGAAGTATATATATATATATACTCAGAATCAGTTTTTTTTTTATTTTGATAATAATATTTATTTTATTCTGATAATAATATTTACTGAGATTCAGATTATGATGATAATATTTACTCAGATTTATTCAGATAATTTATTTGACAAATTTTTTTTGTTCTACGATCTCACATACAGATTTATATCTAGTGATTCATTCCTCAAATCCAACAAGTGGCCAGTTTGGTCAGTAAGTTTGAAATGTATCCTTGATAATAGCGGATTATGTGCACGCAGATAAACAGGATTCATTGGTTCTGATACAATCAAATATGCTGGTGGAACCTGCGGTGTAAATGTATTAAAAATGTATCCTTGCTGGGCCTGATTGGATTTTTCAAGGTCTACTTGATAGCTGCCGTCGATGACGTCACATACTAGATTGACCGCGGTCGTAGATGTTATATTGACAATGCCCGGTGAGACATGCCTGCCTCCGCCGTACGGATCATTATCGTGTCGGAGAATATTTGGTGATGGGGATATTTTTCTCCATAATTCGAAATTTGTGGAAAGTAATCATCGATGTCAATAAAATTAGGAACTTCTATCAGCGATGTGATCCTGCTAATCATTCTTTGAATCATATCAGGTGAAGGTGATTTAAAATGATAATATTTATTTCTAGTTAAAATATGTTTAAGATAATTAAAATCATACAATACTAGATTTATATGCTCGATTGCATCGATGATGTTTCTTTTCGTGTCATCGCCGTAAGGCCGTGTCATGCTGGTGATTAAATGTTTAACATGATCGAAAACTCGATTAAATTCGGTATTCATAAAATTATTTATGTCACTGACGAATTGATCACGAATCTCATCATCCCACACTGCAAATTTTTCTGAAAAAACTTCTTTCAGATCAGGAATACTTTCAGCGCCATCGATAAAAAATTCATCAACGGACCATGGGTAAATTTTTCTGTACTACGGAATTTTTATGACTCTTTTTCGGTCGTGAGAAATTCATCTCGATTTGTTTCTGGCTGTCAAACATAAACCGGTGCTACATCCGGCCAACCTAAAACAGTTCTGATCGACCTTTAATATATATCTACGGCGTAATCTGACGTGGATATTTCTATCGCCGCTGATAACGTTGGCTCGTGAACAGTGATAGCTATCTTGGATTCTTTTCCAGTGATAGATTTGATTCTGCGCTGGAATTCCTCATTAATCTGTTCGATTTTATAACTGCCCGTAGGTATACTTACAACTTGCCAATCTGGAGTTCCATCGGGATTATTTTTATTTGCAAATGCTAATGAGGTATTTAGTTGTAATCCACTGAATGATTTTGATCTATATTTGGCCAACTATAATAAACTCGTAATTGTGTTAGTGCTATTTCTTTGACTGGAATCGCAGTTAGAAAAACCATGCTGAGCTCAGGATTAGTTGAACCTGCTGATATCATTGCGGTTTTTGGCTGTGCTGTATTTTTAGTGACGATCTGTTATAGTAGTTCTTGCGATGACGACATTATTATTTTAAATCAGGATTTTTTTTCTGGTTCTCCATCTACTAATGCCTCGTCATAAATCTTAATTATTTCCATGTACTCGTCATCTGATATTGCTCCGTCGCTGAACGACGACGAAATCAACGATGATATTTTAGAGTATGCTACTGACACCGCGTGAAGTTTCAACATGTACTCGTGCAATGTTCCGTTTGTTTCTTCGGCATCTTTATTTAACACAACATATTTAGTTCCAGAAAAAATATCTTTTGAATGACGCCATGGAAATGTAGTAAATATCCTAAATTTTGCAGAGCTAAACACGGACAGCCTGTACACACCAGTGACTTCCGCGGTGTATTTGATAGTGTTATTTTGCTGTGACCATGTTAATGATCCTGATGATACTGTGTATACGATATTGTTGATCTGCTTATCAGGAATTTTAATCAGATTAGTTTTTTGAACGATATCAGGAATTTCACTGATTACATCGTTGAGTTTTGTGTTAATTTCCGAGAGTTTTATGTCAATGACTGCTGGACTTCCAAACACTTCTGTTTACGTTTATGCGAAAGTTCAAAAATGTAGAAACGTGATTATTAAATTCGGTTTTAATTGCGTTCATTCCATCGTTGATCGTCGGCAACAAAGTTGTCATATCGTCGACATATTTTTTTTTTTTGTTTGTTTCAGCGTTGAAATCTGATTCTGGTGTTCTGAGAATATTAATTCCATTGTTGTTCATGTCGAGAAATGCACGCATCATACCACCGTTAACCGATATAAACTTTAATTCTTGATCATCGACGATTGGTTTTTTTTATTGGAGCGTCGGTGTCCGTGGACGGATTTCCAAGGCCGGTAATTTTGTTTTGATTCATGGCAATATTACAAGTCATTGTATCACCGTTCCGTATTACTCGTTCACTTATACTATCTTAGATCGACGATGGAGTAACAACACTAGGAACAAGCTTACCACTTTTGTCATATACAGCTATGCTGCTTTCTCGCGTTCCCTAAGCACGAACAATAATATCGTTGATTGAAATATCACTCGTCATTATTTTTCCTTCACGGTTCTGAAAAACTACAAGTCCGTTTAGATCAATATTTGTAACATTCAGCAGGTCAGATAATTCATCATTAATATTTTTTTTTTTTTTTTGTTACTTGCACGAGTATATCTTCACCTGGTGTTTGTTGGGTTTTAGTTTTAGCTGATCTTCCGTAAATGTCTACCATAATACTTTAAGGTCTGTTTAAAACAGTATACTCGTGCACAACTTTATGAGGTGGCACTGATGATTTTGAAATCGCGTCAGGCACAGCGAGGGTTTCACGGCCACATATTGGTGGGCCGGTTATTTTTTGTGTTGGTAACGTTGAATACCACACTGGAATATCACCGGCTAAATTGCTATATCGTAAAAACTCTTTTGGTGGTGCTAACCCGTACGAATCGAAATAAATAATTTCACGTGGATAAATTGCGTATGCAACCCAGTGAGTGCCAGGACGTGAACTTTCATCGAGATTAATGATACCAGTTTCATCGCTGTTTGGTTTACGCGGTAACTGATTACGGTAAAAACACCTCTGAAGTTTTTGATGTTTAGTTTTTTTTTAGCAGCTTCAAGTAAATCAAAATTGGACATAGGAAGTATCAATGTGTCCCTGGTAGTTTTAGACCCTTTCCATACCACGGTGGAGTTCCTGGCAGTCTTAGACCCTTTCCCTTTTTTTGATTCCTTGTCCTGTTGCTTTCTTTAATGCCATCCCAGCAGCGGTTCCAACAGCACCCAACGCAGCAGCTTTTGCAACAGCTGGGGCTGCAGCGGCGATTATTGCCGGTAACGCGGCTAGAAGTGGAAATATACCTCCCGAGTAGTATATGGGGGCGATATAGGGACAATGGGAAAATACATTACAGACACCACCACCACCCCACCCCCCGACCTCTATAGGGACAAGATTTATAGGGACAAAATATCACCCTGGGCCTATATAGGGGCAATGGAAATTCTGTATAGGAACAATAGGAATGGAACAGGTGAGATGACGTCACGGTACTGTACACTTGCAACAATGTAGCAAGTACCGTGACGTCATACCACCTGTTTCATTTCTATACAAAGTTTTATGCATTCGCGTTAGTGTCAGTGGATAGTATAGTATGTTTTATGCATTCGCTTTCGCTTCCATAGATTGATGAATATCAATCTGTCCTACCCAAATTATACAACCGACTAAAAAAATATTTAGGTAAGAGAATAATGTTTTGGGGAGTTAAACATAAATTATACAATCGAATAAAAACAATTTTAGGCAAGAAAGAATAAATCTTTTTGAAGCAGTGGAGTGGCCCTGAAAAGGGCCGTTGTTTGTTATGTTAACACCATTCCGTTAACATAGAGGGCATCGCATAGGTCTTCTTCTCTTCCTCAAACTTCGTCTAACCTCTGGTCCGTAGATGAGAGTCCGCTTCAGACAGCCTTGTCTTTCCACATAGGTCCTTCTTTTCCAAACAGTCGTATCTGTAATCCGGATGATGGTCCATGATGATTTAACATACATGGGTAAGTCCGTACGGAAAAACAACGACGATACGAAAGTAGAGGATTCGACGTTGGTCCACATCTTTGTGACGAGAACAGGTGAAGGGAATGAAGTGAACCGCGTTTATTTATAGTGAAAGAGCGGATCGAAACGGATTGAGATTGTTCACCAATCCCAACAAGCGTTACAAAATTCAGTCACATCGCGGAGTCTGTCTTCCAATCCGAAGAGAGCTACCTCTGACGTCACATTTCCTATATAGGTGCGCTACCGGCTGTGCGCAGTGAATGGATGCGACATTGTTTTGTGAAACATGACGGAAACTATGAAGACAATGAATTTTGTTGCACCGACTTTGGAGACGAAAAGCGATGGCATAGCAGTGGCTACCAAATTCAACACAGGGTTACTTCCAGAAGAGGTCGATTTTAATTGGGTTTTAGTAGATTTTCTCTCTTCGCAAGAATTTGTTCCGGTACCAGCGCCTTCACCACCTTCTCCTTCTTTACCACAGGTCGAGGACTTTAAACAGAGACAGAAAGAAGAATTGGAGAAATTTTTACAACAGCAGAAACAATCAGAACAAGCTTTTCTCCTTCAACAGCAACAGCTTGAAGAAGAAGAGGCAAGAAGGAAACGACATGAAGAAGAAGCAGCAGAGAAGAAACAGTCTAGGAGAGAAGGAGAACAGTGAAAGTCAAACGGTAATGGTACTCTTAGACATTTTGGCAGAGTTAAGAAGTCTGAAACAAATGTATCAGACTTCCTTATTACGACCCAAGAGAAAATGATCTTCCTGAGCCAAACAGTCCAACCCTATTACTACACATGAGATACCACCCCTAGTGATTTCTATCAATCATTGACAGGAGCAAGTCCAGAAGTAGGCCTTGGCCGTGGCAAAGGCTTAAGGCAGTTAAAGCTGATTGCTTCTCGTTCCTGAGTTTGTTCTAAGAAGAAAAAAAACCCCAAAAAAAGAAACAAACAAAAAAAAAAACCACCCAAAGGTCCTTTTCAGGGCCACTCATTTCTTTGAAAAAGAGATATTATTCATTTTGCCAAAATCAGTTAAAATTCAGTTTTTACCCCATAATAGACGTGTTATGAGTGCGTGAGTGTAGACCCTTATTCTAAAAAATCAAAACCAGGAGACACACGTTTTTTTCAGTCTGGTCTATTCTGGTACAAATATTTACAATTTAATGTTACAACACAACACAACACTTTTTTAAAAAGTTCAAAGACTTCTTCTGTGTCATTTTTTTTTCACTCTCTCTGTTTTTTGAATTTCTTCACTTTCACAGTTCTTTCCTCCTCGTCTTCCTGACCTTTTTCTCGTCTTCTTTTCTTTTCTGTCTTCTCTCTCTGATCGTGTCGGGGTTCTTCTTTTGCCGAGGGCACCTCTTCTTCTTCCTCCTGCTCCTGTTGTTTCTTAGGGCAGTCTGAAGACCAATGTCTTTTCTCTTGACAATGATAACAGGTATCTTGACTTTTGTCGCTTTTGACACCGTTCATGCTTTTTTGGCGATCTGCACATTCTGTAGTCCAATGCCCTTTCTTCCGACAGATATATCAAGTATCTTGACTTTTATCTCGAAAGGAGGGGGAGTAGTCCCTCAGCTTGTCTGAAGAAAATTTTCTTATGGCACCTCTCAAAGCTCTGATCAGAAGTTCGATTTGTGTGGGTTCTTCCACCGTTCTGATCGGCTTGAGAGCGAAATGAATACTAAGAGGAAAGGCACTGGCCTTTTATATATACTCTGAGCCTGACATTGATATATAGGGGTAAATGGCGTTTCAAATGTAGTCATTTGACTTTTTGCAGTCAAGATGAAACGATTGGATCATTTCGTAAAGAAAGGAGAAGAAAGTAAGAGGCAGAAACGTGATTTATCGCCTTGCACAGTAGCTGAAGTCTTGGCTCAAATTCATGCCAGCGATTTTGAAGATGAGATGAGTGACCGAGAATCCAGACCCAGAGAGTCTACACCAAGTCAAAGTCCATTACCACCAGTAAACCCTGAAAACTACTACCACATTCGAGAGACGGACAAACGCTCCTCTAGAAAATTTAGAACCACAACCTACACGTACACAGTGAAGTTTAAAGATTTCAAGTCCGACGTACCGTTGGGGAAAGCAAAAGGGTTCATCACCAATGTGTGGGATTCTTTGTTAACCACACTGAAACAGCAATGTGAAGCCAAAGAAGACGATCGCTTGAGACTTTCCATTCATCACGACAGTTTGAAGTCCCCCGTTTGGATCGAGTTTAGCAGCCCCTCAGAATTGACACCTTCCAAAGTCATGGACAAGATTCAACACGTGCAACAATCCAACGACAAGTTTCACATCACCGATGAAAAGCGACACTGTTCATGACCCACGTTTCTCTTCCCCAAGGGACCGGACAACGCAAAAAGGTATTCTCGGTAGATGACCTTCGCAGCATCAAGTGCAGCCTCGTCCAAATTAACAACACTCAAGACCAGATGTGCGTAGCCCGTGCCATCGTGGTGAGACAAACGTATGCCGACAAGAACGACACGACAGAATGGAAAAGAGCCTGGAAAACTATTCGAAAATCTAGCCGAGCCAAACAACAAAAAGAAGCAGAACTCCTGTTACAGCAAGCGGGGATATCCAAAGACATCGCTTGTGGCATTCCTGAAATGCAAAAGTTGCAAGACGTCTTGGCTCCACGCTACACCTTGAAAGTTCACCATCAGGAAGTGCGCGGCTCTCTGTTGTTTCGAGGCAAAGATTTCAAAGACGGAAAATACATTCACGTCTATCATCGCGATGAACATTTCGATGCCATTACCAGTATCACTGCATTTCTGGGATACAGTTATTACTGTGAGAAATTTGACTATGGCTATAATAATCGAGAACAACACAAGCATTGTGGATCTAAATGTGAGGGATGTTTAGCCTCTAAACCCCCTCTGGACGAAAGACAAGAACGAGTGCATTGCCCAGGTTGTCAGCGCACGTTTGTCAGTCCAAGTTGTTACCAACAATATTTGAAGACGCAAGGTTCACAGCAGAAATGTGCTTGTCAACTCCTGAGATTGTGCCCTACTTGTGGACAAGGCATACTTACCAACAGTACCAAGGCAACCGTATGTTCAGGAAAGAAACGATGTCACATTTGTCGGCAAATCGTGGACTTGGAACACCAATGCTACATTCAAAAATACCAATCCAAACATGAAGAAGAAGAAGATAATGACCAGAAGAAAGGTAATTTCATCTTTTTTGATTTCGAATGTATGCAAGAGACTGGCATTCACATTCCTGATTTCTGCGTGGCTCACCGACCGTGCGAGAAGTGCATCCAAGAGCCTATCTTTACTCATTGCCCTCACTGTAGCAAGATTCCTGGAGGACGTGAAAAAATCTTTCGGGGACCGAACACGCTAGCCGCTTTCTCCCAATGGATCTTAGACCCCATCGACGAGACGTGGAGCCAAGAAGACATCGAACGTTACGGAGATTGTCATCGCTATGCCACGGTGATGGCTCACAATTTCTCGGGATACGATGGGCAGTTTCTTTTGAGATACTATACGGAACAAAGTACCGAACGTCCTAAAGTCATTTTGAACGGAGCCAAAGTCGTTTCCATGCAAGTAGGAAAAGTGCAGTTTAAAGATTCGATGAGTTACTTGGCCATGCCTTTGAGCCGCATGCCTAAAACGTTTGGAATGACAGAAATGGCCAAAGGTTATTTCCCGCACTATTTTCAATACCGAAGCCAATCAACAAGGCGTTCTGCCCCATTTGCCTGAGGCACACTACTACGACCCCGACAACATGCGCACCGAACAACGAGAAGCTTTCTACACTTGGTACCAGACTCACGCCTCGGACCCTTTCGACTTTCAAGAAGAAATGTTAAAATATTGTCGTTCCGACGTGAACATTTTACGGCGTTGCTGTGGAACATTTCGAGAACTGTTCATGGAGCACGGAGGGATCGATCCTTTGAAAGAAGCCTGCACCATTGCTAAAGCGTGTTCCTTAGTGTACCGCCAACGATTCATGCCCGAAAACACCCTGGCTGTCATCAGTCCTCAAACGACGAACTTTGTCACACGTCAATACTAGGTCAAAGCCCTACGCTGGCTACATTACTTGTGGGACAAGGAAGACAAGTGGATCCAACACGCCCGCAACGAAGGAGGCGAGAAGACCATTGGAAGTTATTCGGTGGATGACTGGGACTTAGAAAACCCCAAGATCGTGTACGAATTTAACGGGTGCTTATTTCCCGGATGTCCGATCTGTTACCCTCAACGTAACACGACAAAGCAGTTTTTGCAACGGACCATGGAGGACTTGTACCAGGCTACTTGTCAGCGTCGCTTGAGGTTAGAAGAGCAAGGATACCAAGTAGTAGAAATGTGGGAACACGAGTACGATCACCGTTTGGAAACCGATCTCGAGTTTAAGCTGATCGTGGAAAGTTACAAGCTGGGGGACCCACTGAACCCACGGGACAGTTTGTACGGAGGACGGACGAATGCCACCTGTTTGCTGTACCAAGCCGACGAGGAGAAAGGAGAAGAAATCAAATACTTGGACGTGTGTTCGCTGTATCCGTACGTGTGCAAATATTGTCACTTTTCCGCAGGGCACCCGCAATTGCTGACGGAACACATCGATGTGGACAACATTCACCAATACGAAGGATTGATCAAGTGCAAAGTCTTGCCTCTCACGTACTTGTACCATCCCGTTTAACCTCACCATTGCCAAGTAAAACTGATGTTTCCCTTGTGCCGTACTTGTGCCGAAACGTGCAACCAAGACCGACCTTGTCAGCACACTCAGGAAGAACGCGCTTTGACGGGAACGTGGGTAAGCGTGGAATTGTTTAAAGCTCTGGACTTGGGATACCAACTGTTAGAAGTGTACGAAATTTACCACTTTCCCAAGACAGAAAAATACCACAAGGGCAACGAGACTCAAAAAGGCATTTTTGCAGACTACGTGAATGCCTTTTTGAAACTGAAACAAGAAGCCAATGGCTATCCTTCCTGGTGCGACACTTCCGAAGACCAAAAGAAATTCAAAGAGAAATACTGGGAGCAGGAAGGCATCACTTTAGACTACATCGAGAAAAACGAAGGAAGGCGATCGTTTGCCGAAGTGATGTTAAATTGCTTGTAGGGCAAAATGGCACAACGACCATGTTTACCCAAGATGGAGTATTTGACAGAACCTTCTCGCTACTTCCAGATGATTCACGACAAAAACAAATACATGAAACACGTGGACGTCGTTCGTGAGGACTTGATCTTAGTCAATTACGAAGAAGAACTGGACTTTGTAGAAGCCGACGAATTTGGATATTTTAGCATTGCGGCTTACGTGACATCCCATGCTCGCTTAAAACTGTATGAAGCTTTAGAACTGTTATGAGATCGTGTGCTGTATTTTGACATGGACAGTTGCATTTACATCGATCGTCTGGGTCAACCTCACCCTGTCATCGAAGGAGACCGTTTAGGAGCCTGGACGGACGAGCATCCCGACGACAAGATTCTAAGTTTTGCAAGTGGCAGTCCCAAAATTTACGGCTACGAATAAAGTGACCCACAAGGAGAAGTACACACGGAGTGCAAAGTGAAAGGACTGACTCTCAATTATCCCACCAGTCGATTGGTGAACTTTGGCGTCTTGAAAGAAGCCTTACAGTCTGGACAGGATGCAAATTTTAAAGTGACCACCCACGAACCGCACAAGAATGTACGTTTACCCACACACCAAATCGTCAGTCGTCCCTTGGAAAAAGTCTATCAAATCGTGTACCAGAAACGAGTACGGCTTCCCAACCACTTCACTTTACCGTACGGTCATGCTGGTATAAAAAAAAAATGGTTCCAAGACGATAGTCACCAACAAGAAGGATGACTTCGACACAACAAGAAACGACTGAGAAACCCACAGAGAACTCCAAGTTCAAACCATATCATTTTCCTGTTTTCTTGCCTGACTATTGTAGTTGTGCCAGTCGATTGGAAACGTTTCAAAACTGGCCCACGGATAGGGAAGGATTACCTACTGCGAATGTTTTAGCTAGAATAGGATTTGTCTACTTGGGACCTGAGACTGGATTGGGATACGAAGTACAGTGTTTCATTTGTGGTCTGAAGTTGCGTATGGATCGATGTATCTACAAAGATTCACCTATTCTGGAACATACTCAATGGTCTCCGCACTATCCTTACCTTTCTATGGTCTTTCCATCCATCACACTACGGTTCAGGTATGACGGTACCTTAGAGAAGGTAGTACCGATGTCCAAGAAGAAAAAAAAGGAAGACTTCCAAAACTAGCCATAAAAAAGGGACGATGTACAAATTCGAGGCTTCATTACGACTAGTATAAAAAGGGACAACGTCCAAGACCGATAGTTCATTGGAACTACCAACGCCAAGCGAGAAAGATGAATCTATTCACACAGGAAGTATCAAGCGTAAGATTCAAGTCCAACGAGAAACTCGAGTACGATGCTGTGCCCTGCGATGGCAGGGATGAGCAAATAGTGGTGTGTGTGTGTGTGTGTGATTTGGATTTACAACGTAGCTTTAATAATTTTTCAGTCATATCGCTACGATGTCTGCAGTGTGGCAGTTTATAGTGATGTCTAGCACTGGGGCATCATGCCGCAGACATGTAGCATGATGTCCCACCCACTCACATTATCCAGACACCAGGCCGAATAGTCCTACCAGTAACCTCTTAATGCTGAGCGCCAAGCGAGGCAGCTGTTAGTACCATTTTTGTAAGTCTTTGGTATGACTCGGCCGGGGATCGAACCCACGACCTCCCGCATCCGAGGCGGACGCTCTAACCACTAGGCCACAAATAGTGGCATTCATCACCAATGTCCGTTGGCAATGCTGAAAATTCCTTTCGTGATCTGGTATATTTATCTACTTGAAGAATTTGAGTGGAGGTAAATAATGTATTTCGATGAGGAGATAAGTATTTTTTCAAAATTTAGGTGTTATTTACAAAGTAAAATAATGATTACCTTTGCTGAAGCTTGCATTCATTTTTGAATACAAAAGTAGTTTATGGTTTGGACAATTCTAACTTGTCTTAGTTTGAGGATTATTTATAAAGTCCTGGCAAAAGAGATCGATACTTCTAACGGAAATTAGAGTATTGTTAACGCATTCAATCCATTATAATTACTAACTACTTTCGACTCGTTATACATTATGTTAAATAATTGTTTTTCTTTAATTTTTTCACTTTTAATCGAGATCCGTAGTCCAACCATGCGTGATTTAATGCATACATTGGTGTGCTTGCAATCGAATTCTTAATGCAGTAAATAAATAGTTTGGTTTCGTAGCTGAGGGATCAATTATGGGCGTTTTTATTTACTTGAGTACTTTCAAACCCTACATTTTATAACAATCAATCACACAGGTAAAATTGTAGGATTACAAATTTGTAATTGTAAATCGAGGGGGATGTGCAAGTTATGTATTCTTTTAAATATCAGATGCTTAGCTTTTTTCGCTTCTTCGCCGTACTGTTTCATAACCTTAAAGAATTTACGGCTATTGGCAACAAATAAGAAAGAGAAAACAAGACACCAAAATGCTTAATTTCATCACATACAAAACTTGTATTTTCTGATAGAGTAAACTTAACTGATCGGTTTTGCTTCTATCAGATACCAGTATCTTTGATTTTGTTAATTAATATTAACTTGTTATAGTTTAACATACCCGTAATAAATGCTAAGACTGCCTTGAAAAGAATCCGTAACAGTAGCAATTAATACAATTCAAATTTCTAAATATGACGAAGCTTCAAAACAAACTTAAAACAATATTCACTCCGGAACATTGATTTTGCTGCAAATAAAAATCCAGATAGTTATATAAGAAATAATAAGAATAATAACGGTGAGGGATTTTCTCCTTGTTTAACCCAACAAAAACTTTAAAGGAAAAGAACAAGTTTCTGCGACAAAACACTACATTATATTTAGATACAAGCCATGGACAATTCTATAAAATTGTTTTTCGAAATACTCATCCCCCAAAAATTATTAAACATAATTTCGGAGCAATTCCATCAATAGGCCACCGCCTCACCCCCGTCAAACAAAATCAACAGCTTAGCTAAAAGGATATTAGAACGAAACAATTTTTTGTTTCTGAATTTTAGAAATTATGCTAAGGCATAGAATGCAAATATATGTCTCTGGTCCCACAACTGCGATTATAAACAGATCTTACGATTTCCTTAAGCCAAGGAACTGGGATTATACCTTTTTATAAGTTTAAAAAGTTAAATATAAGAAAGCATCATTTTACATATTAGATATACGTGCTCTGCTCATTAATAATTCCATGATTTGATGGTGTCTTATTATTTTTATGACTTGGCTTTTGTGGGGAGTAGCGCCAATCCCCGGTTGCCCGCCCACCCACCCACCCCCCACCCCCCGTCGGCCCTTTCCTTAGACCACTCTGTTACATAGGACCCTTAAATTCCTTTCAGGATCTCTTCATCTATGATTGAGGAAATCATTATATCACCATAATTGCTCGTATCTGCATCAGTGTTGTCATCATCACCGTACTTGTTTAAATCTGTAATGAATTCGTGAAGTGTATCTCATATAATATTTGATTCATCGCTTTTCTTTTGCAAACTATGTATCTTTCAAAACTTTTGTGTGCCTTTCCATTGAAGTTTACTCAATTTGACATGTCTTGGTTGATTAAATTTATTTATGTAAAGTTAATTATTTTTAGAATTTGCTTGTCGTTTATATTTTTGTTGCTGACTGAGATTTTTGAGGCATATCTTTCTAATTAAATGGTATTATAATTTTGCAGTTTGACACCGACTTTAGAACCAACATTTATCTGAAATGATATTATCACTACCATCATCTGTATCTGTTGTATTGGCGAAAAAGTATTTTTCCAGCTGAATCATTTAATAAATTGGAAACTGAAAAACATATATTATTAATTATTTATTTTTTCGTTCCATTAATGTTTCGTTGTGGCTCTTTGATGTTGCTATTTATTTCAGCAATTTCATCAAAAGTATGTTTCTGACAAAATGAATCTTATTTTAATCTCAAAACTTTGATTTCCGAAACGATATTTTAATTCTTAAATACATTATTAACGTCTCAGTATTAGTCATTTGATGTGTAGTTGTAGGTAAAATGTGTCTGTGTAAAGTTTGTGGGTATTTTACTCTATATACGTTTTCAAGATTTTACATGTTCCCCTACATCACCGCTTGACCGATGGTGTGGGGCATTTCTGTAAATGGATTTTCCATCCTAATCTTTACATATGTTCCCTTGCAATGCCTGTTTGTTTGATGTGAAAGTATAGAAAAACTAAGAAATCAAATCAAGGGTGACAAAAGGGTTTACTTTATTCTTAAACTAGTCACTTCTATTATTCACTTTGGCGATATATTATAAGGTTTATTTGTAAGATAAAACAATTATTTATTAGATGAGATTTGGAATTTTGTGTGCACAACCTGCTCTGTATATAATATATTTTGCAAGCAAAATTCGAAATTTGATAAGATCATCGAAGTTATTATTTCCCATAAAGACAACTTTTCGTGTAATTTTAAAATTGGGTTCATAAGTCTGGATCCTTTTCACAAATAGTTTCCAAAGATGTTCAGAAGAGTCATAGAATAAGTGTTCAATTTTTTTTCTATTACTTCCGAACAGAAGGGCATTTATCTATATATATGTATATGTATATATGTGTGTGTATATATATCTATGTATATATATGTATATATGTACATATATATGTATATGTGTATGTATATATATATATATATATATATATATATATATATATATATATATATATATATATATGTATGTGTGTGTGTGTGTGTGTATATGTATACATATATATATGCATATATGCATATATATATATATATATATAGAATATATGTATAGTATGTACGCTGTATCAATGATATACCACGAGATGTATACATTTTTCATTAAAAGGAAACGAAGCTTGCTGAGTTTCTTTTAATGAAAAATTTATACAACGAGTGGTATATAATTGATACAGCGTACATACTGTAAATATATTTTATTTATATCACATACAAATACATATATTTGCCCTTTGAACGGTGTTCAGATTTACTACAGGCAGCCGTGTATTGACCTAGTGAATGAACTCCTCACATCCCCGAATGTGTCCGCTACAAAATGTAGTTCTCTGCCGTAGTGGCTATTTACAATCACCTCTGCATATTGATAAGTTGATTTTTTTTCTTTTCTTGGTTTCTATTTTTCTCCACATTGATTAAATCAATATAATACACACTTATGATTTAAACATGAAAGATGGTTGTAATGATAAAAGTAGAGCAGTAGCAACACTTGGATAGCTACCGGCGCATGGAAATTAATGTGGAATAGAAACTAAGCCAACTGACGAACCAACAAGAGGTACTTAAAATATTTTAATATATTTACAGTTGATCTAAGTCATTGTTCTGCCTTAGCAACATTACAACCGACCCACAAAGTCTCTCTCTCTCTCTCTCTCTCTCTCTCTC
>JAECUM010096203.1:0-35160 GCA_016617855.1 Megalonaias nervosa
CTGCCATAACCGAAGAAGTTATTAATAAACAATATAATTATTTTCTGTACTTAACAATTAAAATTGGCATTTTTTAACTGCTTACCCTCATACTTACTTGTTTAATGATCATATTTTAGAAGCTTGCATACAGATATTTCCCTTCATACATATGTCATATGTTTGCTATATTAAGATGTTCATTTTCCTCAGCGGCCACCATTGGCTTTACGTGTTTTAGTCTCAATGTTTTATATAATACATGTGCTATTTTACAAAAAGTATCATAAAATGCTTGAAAAAAATTTGTTCCTCTGTAAACTATAGACTTGAACTTTTATATAGAAATTAAACCCCGTATTTCGCGTGGATGGATTAAACATGCAAATTAAACCCCGTTTTTCATTTGGATAGATTTAACATGCACATTAAACCCTGTATTTCATGTGGATGGATACAACATGCGAATTAAACCCTGTATTTCACTGTTTTAATACTACAAGATAATATATTAAGTTGTTTATTAATTTCGCCTTTCACGCGTGCATTGATAATTTCACATTTTCAACGAATAACATACGAAACCTTTAATGGATGCTATACTTAAATCCCTTTAATGGATGCTGATAGTTCCTATACTTACAGCCCATCTTTCTTTAGGTAGTCTATCTATTTAGTTGTCTACATTGTAACATTGTATATTTTCTGGTGATTGTTCTGGTGCAAAGAAAACAGTTCGGATATATTTATGTCTCTGATTTTTAATAGCCTGTGTTGGTACTAAATTTCCAAGGTAGCGATATATTCCATTTTTGTAGTCATTACGACCACCATACTGATATATGATTTACCTGTCAATATGTCTCTCTCGTTTTCATTCATTTTAACTGGTTTCATATACCATGGTTCAACTATTTCATATACATTTACGGATACATTAAGCGCATTTTAAATTTTTCAATGTCCCATTTTTCTTCTTAAATCTGTCCAACCAATGACTGCATCTATCTAAATTGCATTTTGATGGCATCTTGGATTCTTTTCGGGAATTTTTAAACTTGACTCCTTCGCATATAAACACAATTTGTTATCCATATTTACTACACTGATACGAGCTTTTCTGTTTAAACCAATCAGGCAGTCGTGTAAAGAAGCTTCCCCTTATTGATTCATAACTATCAATGTGCAGTATAAATATAATCCCAGTCATCCAGTTTATACTTTCGCTAATTCCTATCCTAATTTGTATGAAGTATTTTTATGAGGGAATTTAACTCATCTGGACCTGTACCGCTGTTTAATATATTAATAACCGAATTATGTAGTAAAAATGTATATACTCAACTGACTTTCCTTCCTCAATCCTGTGCAGGTCTCTTCATGAATCTGATAGTTAACTCTACCTGTACGTTTTCGGAACCAAATTGTCTGGTTTTCAAATGATAGTGGTTACCCCATAAACTCTGTGCTCATTGAAATTTCCTTTCAATGAATCTCTATGTCTTATCGTTGTGTTTCTGTTTAGGTGTTGCTTTAAAATTGGTGCATCACGTATCTAAATCATTGCCAGGCTTTGGGATCGCAATAATCTTTGCCTGGCGCCACAAAGTCGGCATGCACTTTTCCCTAACAACCCGGGTGTAAAAAGCAGCAAGCCATTCTTTTGTCTTCGGGCCAAGATGCATCAGGAACTCAGGCAGGATGTTATTATATCCTGCTGCTTTGCCTGATTTGATGTCGAATAGCACCGTTTTAGGTTCTGTTGTTCTAAATGCCTCTGGAGTATTTTGATCTAGTTGATCTGGCTTCCGACGGCAGTTTTGTCGCCACTCATTTCGTACTTGACGTCGGTGTTGTTTCTCCAGGGGTGCTTTTGCCGCTTGTAACAAGTGGCTAGCTACAGAATTTGGTTTGACAACAGGGTGAGTTTGAACTGGTGGTTGATGAGCAGTGCCAAGTCTTCGAATCAAGCTCCAGCATATGCGGCCGAGGATCGTAAAGTTGAGTGATGCTGTAGTTTCCTTCCAGTGATTGCGTCTGGCAGTGTCCAGTGATTCGATCAGGTGACCTGCAATATCTGGGTCTCCAGATGTTTCATACTCCTTGAAAAGAACCTGACATTCTTCATCCAAACAAGGTGTATAGACTGCACGACGACACGAGGGACAGACTGAGTGGCTGCTTTGAATATGGCTCTTTGGAAGCGGTGCTAGGATTCGTTGTTTGGGATGGTATAGTGACTATGCTACGCTCGGTATATCACTGTACTTTGTCCATTCTGCAGTATTACTAATAATAACCATAACCCGTCCACGAAGTAGTGGTACTAACTTTGGTACTATAACCTGTCCACGAATATATGGATTCTAAAAAATTTTCTATACCAAGTCCATGAATTATCGATACTAATATTAGTAATATTTAACGCCAACCAAGTGGATGTACTAATAATAGGTACGAAGTAAGGTACTAATGTTAGTACAATTCACCGACCACGAAGTATTGGTACTAATATTCAAGGCCCCTTTCAGTCGTATCGAACTGGTCACATTATATCAGATTAAACGTGCCATAGTTAAACAAAAAATAGTGTAAATGTCCAGTGTCAGATTTTTTATAGATTGAAAATTTTACATTTTCAGATAGTATATATCATGTCCTTTTGATGATTTTATTGAATTGTGTATTTGTATATAACTTTGTTCCAGATTATTGCACAAAACTTACAATTATCCCGCTGCTGAAAAGTAAAATCGGTAACCTGACGGACAAATAAACACCCCCAAATAATTATTGACCTATAATTTCTATGACACTTATTTCAAACATGTTTGAATGTATTATACTTCAATGATGAAAGTTAAAATCTCTGATAATAAGTTTGGTTTTAAAAAGCAACATTCAACAGACTTGTGCCTCTATGCCTTTAAGGAAACTATCAATTATGAGACGCTAGTAAGGTATTTGATAAGGTCGGCCATTGGACACTCTATATAAAGTTGCTTGATATTCAAATACCCGGCAACATAGTTCATTCGTTTGTTGACTGGTATGGCAGACATTTTTATTGTGTTTGTTTTGAAGTGTAGTATCCAGCTCATTCCATGTAACCAATGGATTGAGGGAGGGAGGTGTTCTTTCTCCTTTGTTACTTAATATATACATCGACGAGTTAAATCAGAAACTGGGTCAATGTCATGTGGGGTTACATTGGACACCAAATGTGTACTTTCTTAACAGTTTTAGCTTTGCCTATGATATGTTGTTAATAAGTCCTTCTATCGCAGGTTTAAGGAAATTATTAAGAGAATGATATCATCTATAATACACAAAAATCGGTATGCGTGGTGTTTGCTAATCTTGCTAGCTCTGTTGTTATAATAATTTCAATATTTACATAGCATTCGAGTTCAAGGATAATTTTATTTACTATTTTCATCCGTTGGATTGCTTCAGATCCTATTATAATATAGGTTAAGTGAAAGTGCATAAGTATTTGAAAAACAAATAAATTTCCGTCTTTAAATCAGTCTGTTGGAATCAATTTGTGATCAGCGTTTAGTTGTGTCGTTGAAATCAGGTATAATTCGAGAGGAATCATTTATTTGAATATTCACTGGAATTACTAAAGTTCTCATGGAATTTTACATTAATACCTTACTTTTGATTTTTGTGAACTCAAAGACATTCCGGATTGCATCACTGTGTTACTTCAGAACATTCAAGACTATTACTAGTGGAATTCACTCGATACATTATATATTTTTAGAGTTGTGGTAGGACCTTTAGGATTTTTGGGAATTTAATTCATTATATTGTAAACGTCTCTTAACTTTCGCTTAGCATTGTAGGACATAAATTGGTTGCTGATTTTAATTATATTGTTGGTTTCACTTTCTGTTATATATTTAAGACCTAGAGTCGTAACACCATTCAAAACAAAAAGCACAAATCGACCACATTTTTAAAGTTTTAATATAACTTGACAAGGCTGTGCAAGTGAAGTATATCCCAAAAAACATTGAAAATGATTATCCGTAATTTTATGCTTAACATGCCACTGGTGAATTGCAAGTAAAGACGAAGGATTATACCAGGGTAAACCAAATGTTTTCACCTACCGGAAACATTGGTCTAGACTGACCTAGACTGTCTAAAAATTATGGATTGAGAAATATTGAGCCTTCGTTCATGTATCTCAGAATGTCCAAACATGTTCTGGTATTCTGGGCGTATTACGTAGAAGCTTTTCAGTAACCACTGACAAATTCAATCAGTCTTAAATAAAGACTCAATAAAATCCCATTTTTTAATTAATTTTCCAAAATCAAAGATTTATTTGAGTACAAAATGTTAGCACATATGACTGACAAATTATGTGACATACTGCAACAAATAGATTATATCTTTGTAACTTCGCTTCTTAAATGATGCCTTTCAGATCACATTGGAGGTGATAGGATCCGAATATTGTTATTCTTGGCTTCCACTAAGTAATAAATGCAGACAAAAATGTTGAGTTAAGTTTTTGCTGTCAATTTCCAGAGTAATATCGAGAAATAATATAGATAAAACTCTGAATTCTGATTATTCTGAACTTGAGAAACATGTTTGTGTGTCAGGTGACAACGATATTTTGCCATATCGGGGACTCAAATCGTGTTTGTGTGCCAGGTGGCAACGACATTTTGTCATATCGGGGACTCAAATCGTGTTTGTGTGCCAGGTGAAAACGACATTTTGTCCAATCGTGATTAGTCGATATAGGCATTCATAGTGTCCATTCTCTACACGTGTAATAACCCTTCCTGTTCAATATAGTAACATAACATGTTGAACTAAGTACAGTCGTAGTGCATTCTATATTAGTATTCTAATAACTTGTATATTTGAACGTGAACCTTTAGGTATTCACAAAACCAACCGAAGTCTCATAAACTGCTTCACATGAACTCTCCATTGCATTTAAATCCATCAATTTTAATACCGTTGTCAACCTGTTTTCCTAAGGTCGTTGATACACTTTGTTCCACATCAAATTTTGGCATATCTAGCGAGCCAAAGCAGTACTGTAAACTAGTACCTTCTAGCAGATGATAGAGTTACTGCCCTTAGCAAGAGAAATCATTAAAACATGCGAAATACCTTGGAGTAACCTGCTGGGTATTCAATTATATCAAATTCACTGAAGTCAACATGCAAGGACTGTTTCGATTATTTACGTAAGTCAAGGATCCATGTAAGGTGAAGTGGATCGACTGTCGATGGGTATGGAATATGTATGTGTGTGAAAAAGAGATTTTTTTAAAAATTGTTTTTATGTCTGTATTATCATAAAGTTCTGTAAGTCTACATAGAAGATCAACAGTATTAAAGGCTGTATGTAGAATTTTCTTAACGTATTCGCCCAGCTCAAAATGGAAATGTTCAGTCAAGAAGGGCCGTCAAAAGCCCCACGAAGATCACTGCTGACGGCAGTGTTTGCTCAGCTGCATCTAAAATATGAAGAACTGGTTTGTACCTCTACAAACGCTTGGTTTAAATATTTATATTCTCAAATGATCTAATAATAAGTATTAAAACTTATTTTCTTTGGTTTGATTGTGCAAAACAATACAACGTTAAGCAACTACTACGAATAGTATAGCTTGCTTCATCTGTCACGTTGGAATACAAAGGATACAAAAAAAAAAAAAAAAAAAAAAAATATTCAGCAATGAAAAGACAACATTAGAATATGGATGACTGTTTCGAAAACAATGGAGACGTTCGCCGATAGGGTGCAAAACCACTTTGGAACCGGTTGGGGGACACGTAAGATCCCGTATCATTATCTCATATAATTGTAATTTTCTTGAAATGAGAAAAGGTTAATTCTATGCATTTCTCTGACACTATTCTGTAGAATTCGATTGTTAAAACAGTTGTAGAATATTATTTATTTGAATAAGACTATATTTAGATCAAGGAAAAAAATCGGACGAACATCGTATCATCCATTAACCACTAGTTAAAATCCCCGTTATGAAAAAGGCGTGACAACTTCCAGCGATTTTAATATTTCATTTATTATTAATATTCGGTTGATAATTATTTAATGGACCCTAACACTTACAGGGAATATAAACAATAGACATATAAACCCAAATTCACAAATGAGGCTCAATTAGACGTAAGTAGTGAATGGGGATACTTTAGTGTCAAGGGGACTTCAATGTTAAAATGGGGGGTTGTACCTTGGCGTCAAGGGGAATTTAACATGGTGAATTTTAACATGGGTGGGACTATAGAGCGACAAGGAATTGGGACTGTTTAGTGTCAATAGTAATGGAAAAGGTGGGGTGACATCACGGAACTGGACATTGGCAACAATGTTGCAAGTGGCTGACAGGAATACGCGAGGCTACAGGGACAAATACAACAGAGACATAGACAAACATACATACATATATAGAGCAAAGAGAAGAGATATCATTTCGAGGCAATGGAGTGGCCCTGAAAAGGACCTTTGGGTTTTATTTTTTTTTTTTATGTTAACACCATTTCGTTAACATAGAGGGCATCTTACAGATCTTTATCTCTTCCTTAAACTTCGTCTAACCTCTGGTCCATAGATGAGGACTCGCTTCAGACAGCCTTGTCTCTCCAGATAGATCTTTAGTTTCCAAGCAGTCGTATCGGTGATCCGTATGATTGTCCATGATGATTTGACATACATGGGAAAGTCAGTACGGAACAGCATGGACGATACGAGAGTAGAGGATTCAACGTTTGTCCACATCTTGTGACGAGAACAGGTGAAGGGAATGAAGTGAACAGCGGTTATGTATAGTGGAAGAAAGGATCGAAACGGATTGAGATTGTTCACCAATCCAAACACGCGTTACGAAATTCAGCCACCGCACGGAGGCTGTCTTCCAATCCGAAGAGAGCAACCTGTGACGTCACATTCCCTATATAGGTGTGCTAGTGTCTGTGCACAGTGTATCGATGCGACAGTGTTTTTTGAAACATGAAAGAAACTAAGAAGACCATGAATTGGGGTGCACCGACGGTAATGACGAGAAGCGATGGCATAGCAGCGGTTCCCAAAGTCAACACGGACCTATTTCCAGAAGAGGTCAATTTTAATTGGGATTTAGTAGGTTTTCTCTCTTCTTCGCAAGAATTTGTTCCGGTACCAGCACCTTCGCCACCTTCTCCTTCTTTACCACACGTTGAGGATTTTAAACAGAGACAGAAAGAAGAATTGGATAAATTTTTACAACAGCAGAAAAAAGAAGAACAAGCCTTTCGCCTTGAACATCGACAGCAAGAAGAAGAGGAGGCAAGAAGGAAACGACAGGAGGAAGAATCAGCAGAGAAGAAATAAAGTCTAGAACAGTGAAACTCAAACGGCAACGGTACTCTTAGACACTTTGGCAGAGCTAAGTAGTCTGAAACAAATGTGTCAGACTTCTTTATTACGACCCAAGACAAAAATAAATTCCCGAGCCAAACAGCCCAACCCGGTTACTACACCTGAGATACCAGCTCTAGTGATTTCTACCAAATCATCGACAGGAGCAGGTGCAGAAGTAGGCCTTGGCCGTGGCAAAGGCCTAAGGCAGTTAAGACTGATAGCGTCTCGTTCCTGAGTTTGTTTTTTTTTTTTAAAAAAAAAAAAGCAAACACCCAACGGCCCTTTTCAGAGCCACCCACTTCTTGCGAAAAGAGTTAGTATTCATTTTGCCTCATTCAATTAAAACTCAAAATCCTTTTTGTACCCCATGATGTACGCGTGTGAGGGCATGAGTGTAGACCCGTTATCATTCTAAAAAATCAAAACTAGGAGACACTTACGTTTCTTCTGTCTGGTCTATTCTGGCACAAATTTTACAATCCAATGTCACAACACAACACTTGTAAAAAGTTCATAGACTTCTTTGTCTTTTTTAGTTCACTCTCTCTCTCTCTCTCTCTGGTTTTTTAATTTCTTCACTTTCACAGGTTTTTTTCTCCTCTTCTTTCTCACTTTTTTCTTTTTCTCGTCTTCTTTTCGTCTCTTTCTTCTTTTCCTGGACGTGCCGGGGTTCTCCTTCTTCCGAGGGCAACACTTCTTCCTCCTTCTCTTGTTGTTTCTTAGGGCACCCTGAAGACCAATGTCCTTTCTCTTGACAATGATAACATGTATCTTGCCTTTTGTCTCTTTTGACACTGGTCTTGCTTTTTTGACGGTCTGGATATTTTGTAGCCCAATGCCCTTTCTGCTGACAGATATAGCAAGTATCTTGACTTTTGTCTCGAAAGGAGTGGGAGTAGTCCGTCGGCTTGTCTGAAGAAAACTTTCTTATGACACATCGTAAATCTCTGAGCAGAAGTTCGATCTGTGCGGGCTCTTCCATCGTGCTGGTCGGCTTGATAGTGAAAGGAATACTGAGAGGGAGGGCACTAGCCCTTTATATGTACACTGGCCTAACATGAATATATAGGGGTCCATGACGTTTCAAATGTAGTCATTTGACATTTTGCAGTGAAGATGAAGCGATCACATCATTTCGTGAAGAAAGGAGAAGAAAGTAAGAGGCAGAAACGTGATTTATCGCCTCGCACAGTAGCTGAAGTCTTGGCTCAAATTCACGCCAGCGATTATGAAGATGAGATGAGTGAGCCAGAATCCAGACCCAGAGAGTGTACCTCCAGCCAAAGTCCGCCATTACCACCAGTAAACCCTGAAAAGTACTTTCACATCCGAGAGACCGACAAACGCTCCTCTAGAAAGTTTAGAACCAAGGCCTACACGTACACGGTGAAGTTTAAGGATTTCAAGTCCGACGTACCGCTGGAGAAAGCAAAAGGGTTCATCACCGATGTGTGGGATCCTTTGTTAACCACACTGAAACATCAATGTGAAGCCAAAGAAGACGATCGCTTGAGACTTTCCATTCAACACGACAGTTTGAAGCACCCCGTTTGGATCGAGTTTAGCACCCCAGCAGAATTGACACCTTCTAAAGTCATCGACAAGATTCAACACATGCAACAATCCAACGACAATTTTCAAATCACCGATGGAAAAGCGACACTAAAAAAGGCGTTATTGGTGGACTACCTTCGCAGCACCAAAAAGAGCCTCTTCCTAATTGACAACCCTCAAGATCAGATATGCTTAGCCCATGCCATCGTGGTGGGACGAACTTATGCCGACAAGAACGACACGGCAGATTGGAAAAGAGCCTGGAAAACCATTGAACAATCAGACCGAGGGAAACAAAGAAGAGAAGCAGAACTCCTGTTACAGGAAGCGGGGATGTCCAAGACATGCCCTGTGTCATTTTAGAAATGCAAAAGTTGCAAGACGGCAAGACACGCTTGTTGCATTCCTGAAATGCAAAAGTTGCAGGACGTCTCTCCTCCACGTTACACCTTGAAGGTGCACCCTCAAGAAGTGCGCGGACCTCTGTTGTTTCGAGGCAAAAATTTCAAAGACGGAAATACACTCACGTCTATCATTACGATGACCATTTCGATGCCATTACCAGTATCACTGGATTCCTGGGATATGGTTATTACTGTGAGAAATGTGACTATGGCTATAACAATAGAGAGCAACACAAGCACTGCGGATCGAAATGTGAGAGATGCTTGGCATCTAAACCCTGTCTTGACGAAAGACAAGAACGAGTGCATTGCCCAGCTTGTCAGGGCACTTTTGTCAGTCCGACCTGTTACCAACAACATTTGAAGATGCAAGGTTCACAGCGGAAAAGTGCTTGTCAACTCCTGAGATTGTGCCCTACTTGTGGACAAGGCATACGTACCAACAGTGCCAAGGCGCACGTATGTTCAGAAAAGAAGGGATGTCACATTTGTCGCCAAATCTTGCACAAGGAACATGATTGCTACATTCAAAAATACCATTCCAAACATGAAGAGGAAGAAGATAACCAGAAGAAAGGCAATTTCATTTTTTTTATTTCGAATGCATGCAAGAGACTGCCATTTACATTCCTCATTTCTGCGAGGCTCACCGAGCGTGCGAGAAGTGCATCCAAGAGCCTATCTTTAGTGATTGCCCTCACTGTAGCAAGATTCCTGGAGGACGTGAAAAAAATCTTTCGGGGACTTAACACGTTGGCCAGTTTCGCCCAGTGGATCTTAGACCCCATCGACGAGACGCGGAGTCAAGAGGGCATCGAACGTTACGGAGATTGCCATCGCTATGACACGGTGATAGTTCACAATTTCTCGGGATTCGATGGACAATTTCTCCTCAGATACTATACGGAACAAAGTACCTAACGTCCTAAAGTGACTTTGAACGGAGCCAAAATCATTTCCATGCAAGTGGGAAAAGTGCAGTATAAAGTTTCGATGAGTTACTTGGCCATGCCTTTGAGTCGAATGCCTAAAACGTTGGAATGACAGAAATGGCCAAAGGCTATTTTCCGCACTTTTTCAATAACGAAGCCAATCAACACGCCGTTCTACCCCATTTGCCTGAGGCTCACTACTACTACTCCGACAACATGCATACCGAAAATCGAGAAGCTTTCTACGCTTGGTACCAGACTTCGATTTTCAGGAAGAAATGTTAATATATTGTCGTTCCGACGTGGAAATTTTACGTCGTTGCTGTGGAACATTTCGAGAACTGTTCATGGAGAACGGAGGGATCGATCCTTTGAAAGACGACTGCACCTATGCCAAAGCGTCTTCCTTAGTGTACTGCCAACGACTCATGCTCGAAAACATCCTAATGTCGTAAGTCATCAAACGACGAACTTTGTCAAACATCAATACTCGGTCAAAGCCCTACGTTGGCTACATTACTTGTCCGACAAAGAAGACAAATGGATCCAACACGCCCGCATCGGAGGAGGGGAAAAAACCATTGGAAGGTAGTCGGTGGATGGTTGGGACTTAGGCAAACCCAAGATCGTGTACTAGTTTAACGGTTGCGTATTTCACAGATGTCACATCTGTTACTCTGAACGTGACACTAAAACTCAGTTTTTACAACGGACAATGGAAGACTTGTACCAGGCCACTTGTGAACGGCGCCTCATGTTAGAATAGCAAGGATACCAAGTGGTGGAAATGTGGGAACACGAGTACGATCACCGATTGAAAAACCGATCCCGAGTTTAAACGCATCGTGGAAAGTTACAAGCTGGTGTACCCACTGAACCCGAGGGACACTTTGTACGGAGGACGGACGAATGCCATCTATTTGCTGTGCAAAGCCGACGAGGAGGAAGGAGAAGAAATCAAATACTTGTACGTGTGTTCGCTGTATCCGTACGTGTGCAAATATTGTCACTTTCCTGCAGGGCACCCGCAATTGCTGCCGGAACACATCGACGTGGACAACATTAGACAATACGAAGGATTGATTAAATGTAAAGTCTTGCCTCCCACGAACTTGTACCATCCAGTTTTGCCTCACTATTGCCAAGGAAAACTGATGTTTTCCTTCCGCCTTACTTGTCCAACCAAGATCGACCTTGTCAGAACAGCCAGGAAGAACGCGCCTGGACAGGAATGTGGATCAGCGTGGAATTGTTTAAAGGTCTGGGCCTGGGATACCAGCTGTTAGAAGTCTATGAAATATACCACTTTCCCAAGACACAACAGTAACAAAAGGGCGACGAGACTCAGAAAGGTATTTTCGCAGACTACGTGAATGCCTTTTTGAAACTGAAAGAGGAACCCAGCGGGTATCCTTCCTGGTGCCACACTCGCGAAGACCAAAACAAATTCAATGAGAAATACTAGGAGCAGGAAGGCATCAATTTAGACCACGTGGAGATAAACGAAGGTTTGCCTGTGGAGTTGAGCGAACGCATTTACCGAGAGTTGGTAAAAATGCAAGTGAAACGCAAAGAACAGTCGCATCCGTTACGTAGCTGATATTTGAACCTCTGGTACCTGAATGCTATAAGAGGACTGATTCTGATGAAAGTGTTCCAATGGTTAGACACTGACCAACTATTCGTGGGAGAGAAGGATTGGTTTGTTACAGATTGTTTGTACTATAAGGTAGACTTACTGCAACGAATTCCAGAAGAAGAGTTACAGGATTATCAGAATCTCTTGCATAATTTAAACTTAGTTCAAGAGAAAACTTCTAAACGGTGTGTGATGTGCTAGTTAGTGACTAAACAATTTAGATTTGCCACTGGAGTACGATCATCTCTGTGCAGAAAGTACACTTATTGCCTCCGACAAAAAAGGTATAAAAACATGCTACCTTGCCACGATCTTTACCGGTTGTGATACAACATATTCGGTGGAGGGAAATCAATGCCAATTTTCAGACAGTGGAGGATTACCAACACTTATTACGAGAACTGTGTCGATTGAAAATGAGGACGACGTATGGTATGTGTCTTAGTGACTTGCTTTCTGGGATTTCGTTTACCAGCCGATTCCTTGTGGACTCTTTACGAACAATACATACCACACCAAACATGAAAGTGGTCCCTTTAAATGTACACGAGAGACTCATTCTGTTAAAAGCCATGTGCTTTCATCTCGATACTTCTCGACCTCTACGGGAAAACAAGATTCGTCAACTTTTAGGTACTGAACATGTGTACGACGATGTGCGTGTAGCTTGTGACTTACACCCTCACTGGAAAGATGTACGTGACTGGAAAAGTTGTGGCTTCGAGGCTTGAACAAACGAAGCTGTACCCTATGCCCAAGATTTGTCATCCTGACTTCAAATGTTCAGTATCCACGTTCTAAACTACTTGGCTTTTATGTATTTTTGTAATGTTATGTTCAATGTTAAAGATTGAAATAAACGTGTCCTGAAAAAAAGGATAAAAGCTCTTGTCTTATCTATCTTCCTTTTAAAAGTGACATTACCTACACTACTATGGCTACCTCTACTGTCTCTGCTCCCTCTTCCTCCACTGTCAAAGTCATCGACGAACACGTAGATCGGACTAGTTGGGAGACCTTGTATCTTCGCCATCCCTTTAACATGCTCATTGCCGGACCTAACGTTTCTGGCAAAACCGAATTTGTCAAACGTTTGATCGAACATAAACATCATTTTATAGATCGTCCACCTCAACGAATCGTGTGGTGTTACAAAGAGTGGCAATCGGCGTACAGCCTTCTGCGAGAAAGTCAAGGCGATTCCATCGTCTTTGTGGAAGGCATTCCTGGCGAAGACGACGGGATCGTGTCTGACCCTAGTCAAACCCATCTGGTTATATTTGACGACATGTTAGGAGAAGACGAAGAAGAAATTAAACTCTGGTTTACGCTTAAAAGGCATCATCGTAATGGCAGTGTCATTTACATCACCCAAAATTTGTTTCAACAAAGTAAAGCCCATCGTACCATCAGTCTCAATGCTCATTACGTGGTGTTGTTTAAAAGCCCTAGAGATATATCGCAAGTGCAAGTCTTAGCCAAACAGTTAGGAACACCTTGGCTGATTCATGCGTACGACGATGCCACTCAAACCCCACACGCTTATTTACTCATGGATTTAAAACCCACCACTCCCGATTATTTGCGATTTCGTACCCATCTGTTTCACCACTGGTGCCAAGACGGAAGGCCTGTCGTGTACACGTCCCTTTCGTCGACTTAACAACAATCACAATCACCAAAAAAAGTCTATAAAACCTCGGTCACTTTGGCTCTGTCTCACACATCGTCAACATGACGTCCCTTCAGTCTCATCTTCCCATCAAATTGATTCGTGCCTTGTACGGTATCAGTCGCGAAAAAAAATCCACAAATACGTGCTCGTGTCTTAGAAGCTAGTCTCAGAGAAGTCTTACGATGGTTTACGGTGACAGCACGTCAATTACTGCAAGGCATCATTCAGATTCCACATCAAACCAAACATTTTTTTGAGAGAAACAAAGTAGCCTTGACGCAGTTATCCGATCCTCGCACTGACACTCAAACCAAAAAGCAAATCATTTTGAAACCTGGAGGAAGCGGTTCTCTAGGAAGTGTCATCATTCGTTCCCTCTTAAAATGGGATCCCAATGCTCCCAAAGTTCTTCCCAAGAAAAAAGCCACGCCCAAACGTACCCAGAAGAAAAAGAAAAAGAGCAACGGTGTCAAGACCAGGTCACAGCCTCAGAAACAGAAAAAGAAAAGTCCACAGAAAACAGCTTCTACCCGCAAGAGAGTGTCTCCACAAACTTCTCCTTCAGCGGTGACACCCTCTTCCTCTTTAGCGACAGTGGCCGCTGCTCACAAAGTACCTGCCCCCAAAATCAAAGTCCAAGAGAGAACGGGTGTGTTACAGAGTTTACTGGATTTGTTCAAGCAAGAACAGTCCCGATTTAGTCCGTTGCGAACTCCTCCACGACGTGTGTTACCTGTCATCAAGTTGATACGACGTAAAGACAATCAGTGGCGACGCATTCCAGTATAAAAAGACCTGAGGCAAACAATACGGATCAGTGTTTTTGTGTGCTCAACACCCACAAATGTCCCCTCTAAGAAGTACACACCGTTACCATCGTGATCCTTCTTCAAGCGAAAAAGGAAAAGGAAAAGGAAAAAGACAGTCACGTCATCCTAAAAGCGCTTAGCCAAACATCGACGTCACCCTCTGAAAAGACACACTCGTCCAAAGAATAAAAGGAGAATCCACCAAAGGGGAGGATTTTACATTAATATGGATAAGTCAGTAGATAATCACGCCGTAAACTTAGAGAACGCGTTCTCTAACTTCCTAAAGAAACCCTAAAGATAAAAGGATGCATGTGTATGTTGTGCACCAAAAGATGTCTCCTCATTGTCGTTCTTCTGTCCAGAAAGGAAAAAGAAAATGACAGTTTCGTCATCCGAAAAAACGATTAGTCAAACATAGACGTCACCCCCAGAAAAGACACACTCGTCCAAAGAAAAAGAGGAGTCACCAAAGAGGAGGATTCTTTGGTGATTTTGGAAAACACATCGTCACCTTTATGACGAAGCGATAGTCCCCCAAAAAGGATAAAAGACCGTGTGACAAGTCATCGACGTTAGAGTATTTTTTGCTGTGTGCCACAGAACCAACGAACCAATCGAGAAAGATGTCACTCCAAAAAAGACATTCCTCTTCTACCCCCAAAGGAACGAAAAGGAAAGGACTGCCACCTCGTTTAGCCAAACATTGGGACATGTTGTCCATCCTGTCCAAAGCTCCTCCACCCATGCGGAAAAAAACTCATTCAAACTGCCTCCAAAGATGTCATCGATACCGTGTGCGAATGTTGTCTGAATGTCTTGAAAGGCACAATACTTTTGTCTAAACACCAGAAAGAATGCTTAGCCAAACATCGACACGTTCCTCGCCAAATGGTCCAAAAGAAAATCCCCATTGGTCAAAAGAAAAAGATGTTGGTGCAACGCGGAGGAATTTTGCCTTTTTTACCCATGTTACTGAAAGGAGTAATGGGTACAATAGTAGGACCCTTACTGAAAGGAGTAAAGGGAACAATAGGAGGACCTTTGCTGAAAGGACAATTGGGAAACATCCTGGGAGGATGAAGATTAAAAGATCCAAGAAGATAAAAGGAACCTCTGGAGTCAAAAGATCTCAGACGTGATCCTTGAAATCCAATGGAAGGACGAAAACTAGCTTTAGTGCCTTACAAACGATGGATGGAATACCATCGTTGGCAAGAACAACGAACCCCGCATTTACCTCCCAATCCTCATTTGACCGAGATGTCCCAGTTACAACACGAATTGCAATCCTTGATGGATCTCAGCGATTTGTCAGAAACGGAAAAATCGCAACGGTACGGTCAATTGTTGCAACGACTGCAACTTTTTCACCAGAAAGCTTTAGACGAAACAGCTCTACCCACTCTGAAAGATTTTAAGGTTCTGATGAAAAGTTCACCACCACTGCCACCACCACCACAACCACTACCACTCCCAGTGGTCAAGAGAGATGCAGCCCCACGGTTGCCTGAGGAAGAAGAGGCAACAGATGTCTTGCAAACACCGTCAGCACCTCCCATCCCTAGTAAGATTGCAGCATCCTTGTTGACCCCTTCCCCTACACCGCAACGAGAAGAACTTAAAGCTTGGGTTAAAAAGATGATGTCCACTCCACCTTCGACAGAAGTGAAAAAGAAAGAAGGGAAAGCAGAAGTGAAAAAAGAAAAGAAGACCAAAGCCATTCCGTTACCACCACCACCACCACTACCACCAAAACTACCTTCCAGTTCTACTCCTGTGGCACATCGGACACGTAAAGCCGTTTATAAACCGATTCAGAGTACCATCAGCGTGCTGCCAAAACTCGACTGAAAAGTGTTCGTTTACCTCAAGTGCAACGCTGGTTACAAGAACAAGCCACGCACACCTTACACAAACCCATTCGACGAAAATTTTCCAGAAGTCGCACCCGAGTGGAAGGCATCGATCATCAATGGCAAGCCGATTTAGCCGATGTTTCTCATTTGGCCACCTACAATCGTGGTTACAAATATTTGTTTTGTGTCATCGACGTCTTTTCCAAATTTGCTTGGGTCGTGCCATTCACTTCCAAATCGAGCAGTGAGTTGGTACGAGCCCTCCAACTGGTGTTGAAACAAAGTGGGCGTCACCCTCTTCGACGGCAAACTGACAAAGGCACCGAATTTCTGAACCAAGCTTTCCAAAAAGAATTGAAGAAACGTGACATACATTTTTTCACCACCGAGAACCCCGAAACCAAAGCCAGCATCGTGGAACGTTTTCAACGCACCTTGAAAGAACGCATGTAGAAATATTTTACGCATCAACACACTCTCAAGTACATCGACGTCTTTCCACACCTCGTCCAATCGTACAATCAATCTTACCATCGGAGCATTGGGCGTGCCCCCCAAGAAGTGACTCCTGACAACGAAGTGACCGTCTTCGAGCGCCTGTTTGGTACGTCCCCGACAGTGACTGTCCCCAAGAAAGGTGAAGTGTTGGCATCAGGAGATTGGGTACGAATTGGCAAAACCAAACGCACTTTCGACAAAGGTTACTTACCCAACTGGACCACCGAATTGTTTAGTGTCACTGAACGTGTGCGTGGCCGTCATCCTCCCGTCTATAAATTAGAAGACATGAACGGGGAAGTGTTAAAAGGAACGTTTTACTTGCCCGAGTTACAACGTGTGACCAAAAAAGAAGACGAGGTGTACGAGATCGAAAGCATTCTCGATCGAAGAACCCGAAAAGTGGGAAAACGACGTGTCAAAGAAGTCAAAGTGCGTTGGAATGGATATCCTCCCAGTTTTGACTCTTGGATCGACGCTTCGCAACTCATCGACTATAAAAAGATGTGACCATCATGCCCTTCAACACAGCCTCAGCTACAGCAGTAACCACTCCTTACCCCAGTTCTTATCTGCAAGATCTACAAAAGCAACCCTTGTGGGTGTGATGTGGAGAACGTGTGCCTAAAACGCAAATCGTCTTTTTCTGCCAAATCTTTGTGGTGTATTGTGTCATCGGTGCTGCCATTACCAATTTGAGTTTGCAACAAGGAGACAAACAATTGTGGACTATTTTACTTAGCAGTTGCATTGGTTACCTTCTTCCCAATCCATCTCTGAAATATTCCTCTAGCGGAAACAACAACAACGGGAGTCTTGTGTCCAACGTTAGTCCCCCAACAGTCACCCTAACCATCCTATTTTAGACACTCCTCTAACTTCCAGTGACCCCTCGGACACTAGAACTCTGGAATTATGAACAACTAATTTTACTTAACGTTACCCAGTGACAGTTCCATGGAGGTGTTTCCCAATAACACTTTGTGCTGTTACACGGCCAGATTACCTCAGGCCATCCAATCCGATCACGAAGCCCATTGGGAAGTGGGCTTAGTGGAAATAATTCACCCTACACGAATCAAAAACATCATCGAAAATCAAAACACTTTTACGGTAGAAGTTCATGACGAGCAAGTGCAACAAGCCTTGGATGAACGCATCAGTGTAGCTGACTCTATGAAATCACAAGACCCCAAAACTAAACGAACCACTTATCGGTTGAAAATTTCCTCAGGCTATTATTTTAGTGGTCAACATTTGGTGAACACTATGGCTGACAGGTTCATTAACGTGTTTGGTAAAGTCTTCGAGAAAACCAGAAAAAGTGTCACGATCGATTACCACAAAATATCTCGTCGCCTACTCATCAAATTTTCAGAGGACAAAGTATTGGCCATTACATTTTGTCCTGAATTGTATGACATTTTGGGTGGAGACCCTAAGTTGATCAAGATTGAAACGAAATACCAGCCGTGACCGGTAACTCAGATTTTGCGAAATATTTTAGATTCCCTGTAGAAATGAACCAAGGACTGAATTTGATGTTTGTGTACTCCGATGTGGTGGAGTACAACGTGGTGGGACACACCTCCGTACCGTTACTGCGTGTCATTCCTTTCAAAGTGGATTCTGCCACGGCTGCTGACGAGGAAGGTGGAAACACCTATCACGTTCACCGCGAATTTGTACAGCCTCACTATTTGCCCGTCAGTAAGTCGTATTTCGATACTGTCAACATTACTATAAAAGGAGATCTGGGGCAAAATATTCCATTCACCAAAGGGAAAGTCACAGTGAAACTCTATTTTCGAAAACGATTACTCTAACCTTGTGTCAGTCATGTATCCTGTGTACCGAGGAGTCACTCGACAGCGAAGACATGGTTTAGGCGATATGCTTAAATCAGCATTTCGTACAGTGGCTCCCGTTTTGAAACCGATGGTTGCACGCCTTGAGAGATGCCGCGTTGATGCAAGGTAAAGAATTTCTCCAAAATGTCATCATTGACAAACAAAACCCCAAAGAAGCTTTCTTGAGAGCAGGCAAAAATGTCTTGCTTCAAACGGGCAAAGACATTTTGGGCCGACGAGAAACTCCTATAAATGCCCTGGGTAATGCCGAGTCAGGCATTCCTGCTTCCTTGACGCTGCAGCAAGGACAAGGCAGAAAAAGACGACGAAAATACCCCTTCAGAGGACTTCACACCCCTAGAGCTAGAACGACTAAGAAAGGAAAAACTGTCCGAGACGTTTTTGATTATTAAATCAAAAAAAATGATGCACCGAGAGTCTTGCGCTTGTTCCAAGTCGGAACTGGATCTGTTTGCCATGCCACCCACCATGATGACGATGCAAGAATTCCAATGGGTCGAATTTCATCCCGTCTCCTCTTTGACGGATTCAGCTCCCATCGAGTTTGAAATCAAAGGACAGCCGGAAGATTATCTCGATCTGAATAGCAGTTACTTGTACCTGAAACTGAAAGTGATCAAAACCGACAACACCAATCCGGGAGCCGATGCCAGAGGAGCTCCCGTCAACAATTTCATGCATTCCTTGTTCAGCAAAGTGGATTTGTACTTGAATAACAAACTGGTCAGCAGCAGTATGGATACTTACCCTTACCGAGCGTACGTAGAAAATCTCTTGACGTACGGAAAAGAGGTCAAGAACACTCATCTGGATGCTTGCGTGGTATGGAAACCTGACACCGCAGGTGAAGACACGTTTAACGACACAGTCCTGACAGCCGATGACAATCCTCACAATGTGGGTTTTAACGACCATCGAAAGAAAATCCTGCAAGGTCGTAATTTAGAACTGATGGATCGTTTGCATTTGGACATGTGGTTGCAAGACAAGTATTTGCTGAACGGAGTGGATATTTGCCTGAGACTCAATCGCAGCAGCGTCGCTTTCCATTTGATGGCTCATGCCAACGAGTACAAAACCATCATCCAAGAAGTCAGACTTTACGTGCGTCGCATAGAAGTGTTACCTAAAGCGGGAAACGACATCACTCACACATTGAGCAGATCGACCGCCAAGTATCCGATACGACGTGTAGAAGTGAAAATATTCACCATTGCTGCCGGACTCCGATCCAAGATCGAAGATCGTCTGTTCCAAGGACAGTTACCCAAATGTTTAATCGTTGGCATCGTCAGTAATGCAGCCCTCAACGGAGCCCACGATCAAAATCCTTTCCAGCTTAAGCACTACAGAGTGCCCAAGTCAATCGCGATGGCAAGACCTTGTGTACGGGACCCTTCGAACCTAACTTTGCCCAGAAGAATTACTTGAGATCGTACTTGTCCCTGTACGAAGCTACCGGACAACTAGGAACCAACACCAGTCACGGTATTTCGTACGAAGATTATGTAGGAGGTTACACTTTGTGGGCCTTTGATTTCACTTCAGACCAAGGCAGCGACGAGGGATATTTCCACCCTATAAAATTGGGTCAACTGCGTCTGGAACTTCAGTTTGCAGAAGCTCTCACCGAGACGGTCAACGTCATCTTGTATGCCGAATTCGATAATGCCATTGAAATCAACAGTTTGAGAGAAGTCATTCTAGACTATTAGACACAATGGAAGACTCCTATCCCTCAGTGAACGATAGAGAATCTTTGGACATGGAATGGGAGGATAGCGTGAAAACAGAACCCCAAGACCAAGACAAAGAGGACGAGGTAGTAGTCAAGTCTAGATGGCCAGAACAAGAAGAACATTTAGTGTCCTGTTTTGCCAAATACCTGGCGAATACAATTACGGAATTGACGAAGAAATATTGTTATGGATGTCAAAACGATCATCCCAGTCAAATTCAACACGATAAATGTATGATGATGAGTCAAGAAGAAAAATTGGACGAGTATCTGGACGACGCTTGGAGTCTCATCTCGGAAGAAGCAGTGTTGCATGAGTGATATAAAGGCTTGCGTGATCATTCCTATCCTCCTTTGACTACTCTAGAGATCTATCGCATCGAATCTCTCTTAGCCCAGAGTGCGGCGACAAGGCGAAGAAACGGCTACTTGACAGATCATTCAAACAAAAAGTCAGAATTTAGTTGATGACTTATCATTACCTGTGGGAAAAAAAAAAACAACACAACAAAAATGGATATCTGGGAACTTTATTACCTTTTGAGCAATAGTTCGTATACTGCTTCTTGGAATCCTGTCGTGTGCGCTAAAGATGAACTACCTCATCGCAAACCTCAAGACCATCAAGCTTATGTCATCAATACGGACGATAGTCATCTTCCAGGAACTCACTGGGTTGCCGTCTACTTCCCTCAAGAGGATTGTGTGGAGTATTTTGATTCGTATGGATTACCTCCTTTGGAAGACGACATAATTGACTTTATAAGAAGAAATGCCCAGACGACACGATTCAATAATGTGAAATTACAAGGCACAGATTCCATGGTGTGTGGACAATATTGTGTGTATTTTCTTCATCAACGCAGTCTTGGATATCCTTTAGAGTTTAGAACATTTGGTAACTTATTTTGATCGTCACTCTTCTAGAAACGATAAGATGAGAAAGTAGATCGATGGTTTTGTGACCATTATGGCTATCTTTTGTCTTTAGCTAGGAAACGTAGTGTACATCAATGGCCTCATGACTTCCATCAGTGGAAATCTCACATGATTTCACATTGTTGTCAACCTTGTCAAAAATAATTTGTTTGATGTTATTGTTGCTTGTTAATGGTTAGTAGTTGATTGTTGGTTGAATAAAAAATGTTGTGTTTTGAAAAAAAAATGTGTCTGTTGTTTGTTTTCAAAAAGCACTGTGAATATATGCTCTTTGACTTCTCTCTATCCCTCACCATGACATTCGCTATCATAACGTTCCGACACTAAAACCTAGTAGGGATGTTTTCTATCGCGTCCGCGTTTGAACCATATAAAGCGGGTTGGTCTCCAATCTGGCCATCCATGGTTGACTCGTCTACCTATGAACATGCATTCCAGACTAGCCAAGCTGAACGAAGCTTACGTCAATTTACATCGTGTCAGGCTAAACCTGATACCGAAGCCTGAAGAGATAGACAATGTCAGGTTGTTAGCCATAGTCCAAGACCTGATAAAAGAGGTCTTTAGAGAGGAAATCAAGAAAGAACAAGAAGAATGGACAGAGAAGTACAGACTTCAGAAGCAGAGAGAACAGCAACAACAACAGCAGCAGCAACAGAAGCAGAAAGAACCAGACAGAGGTTTTGTCGACTGCCGTGTGGACACCAAAGAGTTCTCCTTCTCTTTCCGCAGAAGCAGACCGTATCGTATAGGAAAGCCTGCTGCCAGACGGGGACGCAATCCTAGACAGTAAAAAGATTGTCATCACTCCCGTTAACAAAAAAAACCCAGCCCTTTTCAGGGCTACCCCAATACTCTAGAAAAGAAATACTAATTCAATTTGCCAAAACAAATTTGTGTTTGCGTCTTTAAAAAATAAATAGAAGTGCGTCTATAAATACTTCGTTTCTTTTGTCAGTAAAAAAATTCACCCTTTGTTTTCTCTGTCTTGTCAAATCCTGCATGTCTGTGTTTGTAAGTAAAATGTAAAAAAGTCAACGTGAGTGTTTCTTTTAAGTTCGCGCGTTTGATGTTTTGTTTTTGGTTATGGTAAGTTTTGGTGCCAGTGGATGTTTTCCTTCAGGTTCGTGCTCCATGAATATAAAGCAGAGCACTCGTCAGTCTGTCTACCATTGTGGAATAGTCAACTTAAAAAGAAGATGAGCAGACTACAAAAACTGTTGGAATTCCAGATGCACCTGGAGCATGCCATGCGTCTCCTGGATGAGCTGGCAATGGAGACGGCACAGGAGGAAGCCAGGTTAAAAGAAGAAGAGAGAGAAAAGAAGAAGGAAGAAGAAAAAGAAATGAAAAGACGGATCCTGCCTCACCTCTTCATGAGACCTCAGTGTGAGGTCAAACCTGAGGTGAGGACACCTGCACAACCAGTACGACCTCCTCAACCACATCCACAACAACAACGTCAGCCACAACCTGTACCAAGAGCCGCTGTCCTCCAGACAGAAAACTGGGAGCAAGAGGCCTTGGAGGAGTTGGAGAGACAGCGGCAAGAGTGGGAGCCGCAGCTTCAGCAAAATCATCCCCGGATCTGGCATAGGAGAAGACAGAGGGAACAAGTCTTCACTATCCCTCAGACTGAAAACTGGGATAGTGAAATCACTCAAGCTCCCTCTGCACTCCCAAGAACAAACATCAGTTGGGAACAGGACTGGAGCCGGCGATGCCTATGTGTAGCCAAACCTGGTAGGTACAACCATTACCAGGTGCAATTGGATTTCCAAGAAAAAACAGCCCTTCTCAGGGCTAACCAAATCTCTAGACAAGAGAGACTATTCAAGTTGCCAATTGGTGTGAATGCAAAGTAGTGTGACTATAAACACTGACCCCTTTACTGTTGTGTGTGTGTGTGTGTGTGTGTGTGTGTGTGTGTGTGTGTGTGTGTGTGTGTGTGTGTGTGTGTGTGTGTGTGTGTGTGTGTGTGTGTGTGTGTGTGTGTGTGTGTGTGTGTGTGTGTGTGTGTGTGTGTGTTTCTTCTCTTCCTTCGTTTCTGTGGATAGTATATGTGCGTGTGTGTGTTTGTGTGTTTGCGTTCGTATTCGTTGGTGTGGAGAGTAAATAAGTGTATGTTTTATGCTTTCGCGTTCATTGGTGTGGATAGTATATAGGTGTGTGTTTTATGCATTCTCATTCGTTGGTGTGGATAGTATATAGTGGTGTTTTATGCATTCTCGTTCGTTGGTGTAGATAGTATATCATATGTGAAGTGAGTGTAAGGGATGTTTTCGTTCACGTCCGTGCTTGACGTATATAACGCGGAACGCTTGTCAGTCTGGCTACCCGCGTTGACTAGTCAACACAAAATGGAATTGTTTAACCAGTTAAGAGACAGTTATTTTTGGATGATGGATGAAGCCTACGTGGTGGAAAGGCTAGAACAGGAATGGAACTATCCAGACAGCCAAGACTTTGTGACCAGTCAAGTCACTAGCCTGAAAGTAGCCAGGGATCAGGTGGCAGGAATGATAGAAGAGGAGGTGGAAAATATAAGAGGCTTCATCCATCGTAAATATGTGAGAGTGGGGACATTGAAGGACGCACTTGATAATGTCATCCAAGTGAGGTGCTTTTTAGAAGAGCAAGCCAATTTTACGGAGTGGTCTTTTGTGCTGTGGGGATTAGAGAAATTAAGGAAATCTGAAGACCTAATGAGAAAAGTGATGAAAGAAGAGGTAACGAAAATCAAAGACACCTTTACAAAAGAGAGAAAGGAGAAGGAAAACAAAGAGAAAAGAGGACTTTGAAAGACTAAATCAAAACTGGATGAAAATACTGCAAAAATTTAGAGCTATGGGACATCCAGACTGGATACCAGAAGAAGAAAAGAAAAAGAAGAAGAAAGGAATCATTGGAAAAGTGAAGAGCTGGTGGAAAAACTGGAGACAATAGAAGAAAAAGAACCCAAAGGCCCTTTTCAGGGCCACTCCATTGCCTCGAAAAGATTTATTCTTTCTTGCCTAAAAAAATTTTAAACATACTATACTCTACTATTCACTGACACGAACGCGAATGATTCGTGTTTGTATATAGAAATGACACAGGTGGCATGACGTCACGGTTCTTGCTACATTGTTGCAAGTGTCCAGTACCGTGACGTCACCCTACCTGTTCCATTCCTCTTGTCGCTTTACATTCCCTATGTTAAATTTCCATTGACGCTATACAGGCCCAGGGTCATTTTTTGACGCCAAAAATCGTGACGCTATACTGGCCCGGGGGGGGGGGTCTGTAATGTATTTTCCCATTGACGCTATACTACCCCACTACACTACTTTTGGTCGATTTGAAAGCTACACAACCGGTGTGTCACAGGGTGAATTAAATTTTACGTTCAAATCTTATTGGTGGTTACTGCTTGTTCCGGTCGAGGTTAAATAATAACTACCAATCAGCAATCAGTGTAGCTTATTCCCTGCGTGACAGACAGGAAGTACTAGCAAAGCAACAGAGAAACTTCACTCTAAAGTCATTGATATATAAAGTACTTAAACAGAGATGCTGTCAAGGTGTGCGATTGCGTGAATCATGCAAACTATGTACGAATTCGCACACTTGGAGAACGGTGATTCGCGAGAACTCCCGCAAATTAGATGAAAGTCCCGCATATGAAAATGTGCTTGCCCAATTATACCATTTATGTTTAAGCATTCTTGTCACGACATCAGATTTTAAGGTAGGCAACTGTTTACACATCTGGGTCTTCAAGCATGACAAAAATGGTTGTTAAATTAAATTTGATTGGCACATTGTGCCCTGGAATAAGCGTTATGGCGTAGTTTGAAGCCTCCATGAAGGAAGTTTTACAAATGCGCATATAAAATACGGACTACCTAGAAAACCCAAAATGTTTGATTCCCGGCGTGGTTCATTAAGTTTTCGTTCACCAAATACTGGCTGGTGATAGTGATTATGACAATAATTTTTTAAGTTATGATTTATATTGGATTATTGGAGCTGGAATATTGTTAATGGAGATACCAGTGAGTGATTTTGAGCCCAAAAATGGTGTTAAATACGAGTTAAATGTACATGTTGGATGTACAAAACTAGAGGGCATGTCGGTCAGTCTTCCTCTCAGCTGTATTTCGAAATTAAATGTAGAAAGGGCAGAATACTGACCCTAATTAAAATACAGACAATTTAAAAGTTTAATGCAATTTTCATTTTTTTTTTATCAATCAATTTAGCCTTGTGAATCATATGCTACAAAACCATATATCCATATTAGGGTTAAGATAAACTGAATAATTAAGCACGAAAAGAATGAAATTAAGAAGTAAAGATATTTATTTTTATATACCTCTGTCTGCACAAGCAGACTATGGCATTGACTGACTAAAAACCGTAATACAGCATTATGGAACAGATAAGAAATATGGCATAGTAGTCAGTAAACTACTGATTCAAGAAGTAAGTTTGTGTTAGTGAAAAATCCTATTTTGGAGGAGATGCATCCAAAAGATAATATCTGTGAGTTCTGGAAAATTCGAAATAAAGCCACAAAGATCAGTTTCCCAACATCTTCAAGCTGACAAAACTAGCTATGCATATGCCCTTTCAGAAAGAAGCACAGAAAAATATTCATACACAGATAAGGAACAGAGTATGCTCTTTAATTAATTAGTATAATTAACAGATAAATAGTTATACAACTAAATATAAAATATTTTAAATATTTTAATTTAAATTTAAATCTTTTAAATATTTTGATTTCAGTAGAGCTCTAAAAAAAAGTGGAGTATTGAAATGTTAGGTAAATATTGAGCCACGACTGTTTCCTCCTCCCCTCCTTCTTTACTACTCTCCCCTTCTTTCGGTGACAAACTGTGAACTCCCCCTTAAGATAAAATCTTGGCAGCATATCTCCTTAAATTGTACATGGGGAACAAATTTGGAATTTATCTTTTTATGCGAAGATATTTAACCAATGAATGAAGGTGCTGACGGAATAAATAATATTACCATAGAATCAGCAAGGGGCAGATTTCAAACAGCTGAAGTTTATCACCTTGTGTAAAATTTTAAATATAGAATAGGACTGGGTGTTGTCAATTGTTTTCCTTCCTCACTAATAAATACATGTACCTGTGGCCACATCAGTCTTTTGCATATGCAGGAAGTACAATGTGATTGATTTTGTTGGTATTCATAGTAGTAATTATAAATGAGGATCCTGAACCAAAAGAGGATTCTAGACCAGAGACCCCCACCCCTCCCAAAATTGGAAAGATGATCCTGAACCTCTAGATTTTTTCAAAACATCTACTGTTGTAACCATATTTTATGATAATCTTTTTCATACCTGCTGACTCTCATTGGTAGGATATCCGTTAACATACTGTCAGTAATACGAAACTCGCGTATTAAATCATCCATATCATACTTTACACCTCGCAAGTAAGATCATATCTGATCAAGTAATTTTTTGTAAGTTATACTTGCTGTTTTACAAGAATTTTTTTGTTTCAAGTTTAGGTTCAATTTTTTTACAAGCTGTTGAAAGAGATACACCGACACCAGATATTATTAACAAAAACGGATTTAATAATGCTCCACTTGAGATTATACCAGAGCTAGTCATTAACAATGGCAAATATGATATTACTCGAAGTATTCTACGGTAGTATTTATAACATTTTTTTACACACCAGAGGTTTTTGTGATAAAATTTATAATGTTGTACTAGTGCGTCAACATCTTGTTTTGGAATTTCTTCTGAAATGTGATTGCAATCGATGATATGTTTTTTCATTATATAATATTTGTTTACAGTTTTATACAAAGACAAAAGTTCTAGCACCAACAATCGAATCAAGAAACTCACGGAACTTATTATTATCAGGATCAGCTATAAAATCTCTGTACTTGTCTTAAACATCTGACAAAGTATCATTATATCGTTTATCTGTTAGTACCTCATTTTTCTTTAACCAAGTATATGAATCAAAAGTATCTCCTACTTCAGGTTCATACAAATCTGTTTTGTTCACCAAATTACTGTAATCTTTTCTGTTTCATCAATATACCCTAATACCAATCTTATTTGATTTAACGTGAAATTTTTTAGAACAAGATGTTGTCTGAAAATTGCATATGCGACCAAGAAATTTGCTAGCATTAATTTTTTAAGCTTGTCTAGTTCAATTGTTAGCAGACCAATAGCAGAAGCTACTTTTAACATTAACTTTTCATATGGTTTTGTGAGTATTTTCTCGATTTCATTGTAATAATTTCGTAATGACAATTGTCTAGAGTATTGGATTGATGGAAATGGAATATCTTCTTCACCTATGTCGTAATAAGAATCAATTTTTACTTCCAACTCTGTTTGATCGACTTCATCAAAAAACTTTTCTCGCTCAATATCATTAAGATCACTAATTTTATCGTCAGAATCTTTGATTATTTTTAGAGATCTGTCAACAATAATCGGATCAAATTCTGGGTCTTTTTTACGTATCATTGGTAACATTGCGTTTGCATACACTTTAATAATTAAATTCGTATCAACTGTCATAGTAACAATTTTAATTAAGGTTTCTTTGTCGTGGTAGTACATGCCGAGATACTTAAAAATGTTTCGTTTTAAAAAACTACTGTATGATTTCTTGTTTCTTTTTATTCCTATTATTCTAGATTCTGCTAGTTTGTAGAGATAATCATGGCTAGCTTCTACAGATGTTTTTACATCATCTCTTTCAGCGTAAGCTCGTTTTTTTATTAAGTCCGATTTTATTATCAAATCTATATTTCCAAAATCAAGCTCTAGCAATATTTTTTTCAGCAAGATTTCAACTTGTTTATGTTCTTCTTGACAATCATCAGGATGACAGTATCTTCTTATCACATTAAAGTTTTCTATTGCTTCTTTCAGTTGTAGCCCTCGCATATGCATAACAAGAATAAAAGTTTTTTCTTCTTCTGACAATGGAGAGTTTATCATTCGAACTGAAAAATTTTTTCTGGTATTTATTACACGTGCTGATAGTGATTCGTCCCAAACGTTTATTTTAGGGTTAAAAATATAATCATAAAATTCTCTAGCAATGTCTATAAACAATTGTGTTGTCATTATTTTATAGCAATAGATTAAATTTGATCATCAGGTGTGTATATTTGAAATGCGGTCAGCCCTGGAAATGGATGTTCAGCAGCAACAACATAAAGTAGAAAATATAAGTACTTATTCACAGTATTTTCTGTCGGGATTGTAAATTATTGTGCTGTTGTAATATACGTATTTGCTGTATTATATAATGTTGTCCAGTTAATATCATCATTTGATCCATCAAACCGCCAATTATAAATTCGACCAACACTAGGGTTTAATCGGCCTCGCAAATGAAATTGCCAAATAGCAACTGCAGTGGGACATTTAATTTTAATCTAAAAGTTTTCAACTTCTCCGTTGGTCGTCCACTCATGTCTATCAGAGAAAGCGTAATGAGGATAGTTTTCAGGATAATATGATGATGCGCTTACCTCAAACCCGGCTCGGTTGTCAGTTGCTTTAAAAAGTGTTGGAATATGCCCAACATTGTTTTTAGTTCGTTTTGCACCAGCACCAGATACACTGTCAACATACGCTTTATTTGTCAGATCATTAGGGTTAACTGGAACATATGTCGTAGTTATTTTATTATTTCTCATGTTTATATTACCGGATTGCCTCAAATACGGGTTTAGCGCTCCTTTTAATTGGCCATATCTAATAGCATCCGAGTCGGACGCTGGTTGCGAGGTTGTCGGTAATCCAGTTATTTTTTAATTTGACATAGACAGGTTACCTGTCATTGTGTCACCGACTTTATTAAGTTTATTATCGTCAACAGATTTTAGTTGCGCATAACTTATAGCTTGTGTGTTATCAACATTTGCTGGCGGATATACAGTTTCTAAACCTAACACTCGTCGACCTGACATGTTAATAATACCCGTAACTGTCCCACCGGTTTTATCAAGTTTGTTATTATCCACATATTTCAATTGTAAATAACTTACCGCTTGTGTTTGAATTAAGTTTGCTGGTGGATATCCAGTCTCTAAATTTATTATTTTTTTTCCTGACATGTCTAAGTTACCGCTTAAAGTTCCGCCAGATTTATCTAGTTTATTATTGTCGACGGATTTTAGTTGTGCATAACTAACAGCTTGTGTATTAACAACATTTATTGGCGGATAATCTGTTTCTAAACCTAGTACTCGCTGATTTGACATAGACAGGTTTCCTGTCATTGTATCACCAGATTTTTTTAGGTAACCTGATAAATCAATATTGCCGTTTGTTATTGTACTTACAGCCGACGAATCTCCTAATATTGTTCCAAATTTTGTATAATGGCTCATTATGTAAATTATTGTCTGACAATTTTTATATAACAAACAATGGCAAAGTTAACGGCAACGTCGTCACCGATATTAAATTTTGATACAGAGCGGTTGGTGAAACATAAACACAACAACGAACTTCGGGATTGTCATTATCTTATTATTGGAAGAACTGAATCGGGAAAAACAAATTTGCTTATGAATTTACTGCTGGGTGATAATTTTAATTACGATCGCGTTTATATTTATACAGTTAATCCACAACAGGATAAGTACGAGCTACTAAGCGAATATAATAACAAACTTCGTGATGATCTTGATGCTGGTGAAGATTTTTTTATTATCAAACAACCAGAAGAACTTGTTCAAGTTAATCAACTTGATTCAGATGAACATAAGATAGTTGTTTTGACGATATTCCGCTAAACAATGTAGAGATGAATAAAATAAGATCATATTTTTCACTGTCGCGTAATAAAAAATGTAATTCTGCTTATTTAGCCCAAGGTTTTTATAATGTTGACAGATTTATTAGACGAAATACTGGTTGTTTTATATTATTCCCTGGACAGGACAACGTTGATGTTAGAAATATCGCGAACGAGCAATGTGGCGACGTAACAAAAGATAAATTTATTGAATTATATCATAAAGCGACAAAAGATAAATATAACTTTTTCTTATTTGATAAACTAACACGTGATCCAGCTAAGATGTTTCGATGTTGTATTGAAAATTATCTGCAGTAAGTTTTTGATTTTGATAGTCTTTCGTCTCTTAAAATTTTATAAAATTTATATATAATAAAATGGAAAGACAAGTAAAGTACAGAAAACATATAGAAAATCTAAAAAAAACTTGTTCAATCTACAGCTGAACTTAGGCAGATGATTCAACAAGCACGACGTGGTCAAGTGGCTGCTGCAGAAGCAACAGCTACGATTCTCAAACCAGTTACTAAGGCACTACTTGGAAAACAGCCCGAAACTGAGCCACTATCAGAAGAAGTTCAAACACTACAGGAAAAAGGTTTGGTTGGATTAGTTAAGGAACAACAAGAAGCAGCTGCCGAAAAAATTGTTGCTAGATCTGACGCAGAAAGATTAAATTTAGCTAGAGGTCTTGTAAGACATATTGCTGATCCTGTTGCTAGACAAACTGAAATAAGACGACTGTTGAATAATCCACTTGAATTTGAACGAAGACTAGCAGAACTATCTTCAAGGGAACCAGAGATCTTATAGGGGAATTATCAGAAAAATTAGGAGATATTGAAAAAGAACAAAAAGAAATTGGTGAGTTGACAGCAAAGTTTTTAGGTGTTGAAGAAAAAAGACGATATCATGGAAGAAAAGCAAATGATAAAATAACTGATAATGATTATCGTGAATGTTTAGAAGAAAATGATATAAATGATATTGACAATATAAAAACTTGGTCGAAAGAAAGGTATGATAAACTTATTGCTGATTTAAATAAAATGATGACAGATGGTCATACGTCTAATGCTGAATTAGAGAAAGCTACGAAAGACAAAGATATGACTGAACTAACTAAAAAAATCAGGACCGGTGTTATCACTGGAGTCTTTCGACAAACAGCAGTTGAGAACAGACCAACAGGTTTTGATAGGACGTGGAACTTTATCAGGAAATTTAAAACAAAAGATGAAAATCGCATGAAATTACGTAAAAAAGAAGCTGAGGAAGCAGAAAGTTTAGAGAAAACTGGCAGTGTATTAGCTTAAACTAAAAATCCAGAGGAAACCGAAAGAGTATTAGCTGAAACTGAAAAAATAAAAGAAATGGTAAAAGAGAAAATAGGAGACTCAGATTATGATACTTTTATGAAAGAAAATATTTTTAAAGATATTGATAATATTGATAACGTGAAAAAATACGAGCAAATGTTACATCAGATTTGTATGTATGTTTAACCTGATACAAGATATACATGTGCATTACGTACTATGTTCGATAATCCAAATACGATTTTAAACAAGCTGGAACGGTATTATCTCCCTTTTTAAACACAAGACAGACGTTATAAGTCTATTAACTTCATCGAATAATGTTAAATTTTAAAGTTTAAACAAAATGAACTAAATCAAATAATGTTATTGGTGTAATGTCCAAGTGCTAGAGTATTAATTCCATTTTTGCAATACCTTTTATCATCAAAAGCAACTTCGCAGATTATTAAAAGTGCTACAACCTTTTATGATTTATATTTGAAAACATTTTTTCACGTTGTTCGTTAAGGAAAGAAAATAAATTGATAAAAATCATCTGATAGTAATTTTAAGACCTTAGAATGAGTAAATAGCTTTATAAACCAGCATCTGTTTTGATTTTACGTAAAGACTGGACTAAAAACCCATTCGTAGGAATTATCGATTATTTTACTGCAGAGTCTGCCTGTAATGTACATAGACGCTCTATCAATTTCCACTGTCTGTCTGTAATATATGTAAACGATCTATCAGTGAGCCTTATATATCAATTTCCACTGTCTGTATGTCTGTAATATATATATAAACGATCTATCAGTGAGCCTTATATATCAATTTCCACTGTCTGTATGTCTGTAATATAAATAAGCCGCCGTATATGCAGAGTATTACACTATAAGTCAGTCTGACTGTAATATATAAGACGCCCTATCAATGATACAATGACTTGTATTATATTTTAACCATAAAATCATAGATTTCTAGTTTTCGCGATTCAATTTTATAATAACGTTTTTCAGAATCAGAAAATGTAATGCTATTCAAAATCAGGAAACTGGTAAGTATATAATAATTTTTCAAATGTATACATGTAACCGGATTTAATAGCTCAGTGCAGGAATGTTAAATTCTCGTACTGAAGGTCTGTGGTTCGGTTCCCATAACAGGCACATGTCGGTGGGTATGGTCCTGGGCTACCAAATTTTTCTAAAAGATGGGGGGCTCCGCAGCAGCTCCAAGGTTTCATATAATCTCTCATCACGTTGAACAACGTGGTGAGTGCGTTTTGCACTGACCCCGGGGTTCAATTTGGTTGGGGGTTATATGAAATCGCAATGCCTAGACAGTCCTCTGAATCTCTAAAGTTTCGTTTCGTTTAGTGATTCGCCGGGGGATGTGTCTATGCAAGGAGCTCCCTAAAATAAACAGTAGCATGCTCTCTGTGTGAGCTCTCTTTAAAGTATTATATACGTACAAATATATACCCCACACAGAAACATTCAGAAAGAATGTTGCCAAAAAGAAAACTTTCTTGGGTGCCAATAACGGTCACAAGAAAGACATCACCATGCAAAGGAAACAAAGGCAAAGAAGGGACTCCAGTGGAATGGTAACCGCTTATATTGCTACTGTTTATTTTTTTATTTTTTGGAGTAGGACGGGTGGGGGTCTCTGGTCTAGAATCCTCTTTTGGTCCAGGAGTTCATCATCTTAGTCACTGAAATTTGGAGGAGGAGGGTGGTTATTTTAGGAGAGGTGTCAGAATATATTTATTTTGGAGGGAGATTGGAGTTCTGGTCTAGAATCCTCTTTTGGTTCAGGATCCTCATTTATAACTACTACCTCTTTCCCGGGTTTGTTCTAGATGAAATTTTCTTTGCACTAGGAAATTGCTTTATTTCTTCTGTTTTGAAGATAACATCGTATTGTCTTCCAAGGTTAAATTAGACATGAAATAGGTAATGTTTTCAAAGCATTCATGCAGTGCAAAACAAAGGGCCTGGTGGCTAAAGTTAGTTAAATGAAGCCACCATTAAATAGCCTAAAACGCTGAATAAAACTCACTGACAACCAACAAATAGTCTGTTTGAAAGTATTTTTGTTTTCTTGTCATCGATGAGAATTGCATATAAATATATGATAACTATATCTCTATCTGTAATCTGCATACTGGAAATACAACCAGTATGTCGACATACATAAAGGGGCACCACCTACCTTTCAAAGACGGAAAGCCCATGAAGTGTATCGATATGTATCGTATCGCAGGCTGTACATGGTGAATCGCATCGATACGCGGCACATGTGTATCGTTTCACCCCTACTTTAAAGTATTATCTACGTACAAATATATAAATATCAGGAATTGCAAACTCTCTTTAAAAGTTAAAACACAGGATATCATTAGTTTAAGAGATCATACATTTATTCCATGGTTGATTTAAGATTCATTTTAAATACAGTAGACTAGAAGTAAGTTCGTTGTTTTTGCTGTTGTTGTTGTTGTTATTATTATTTTTATTCTTATTCTTTTTATTATTATTATTATTATTATTATTATTATTATTATTATTATTATTATTAATATCATGTCCACCGCCGCAATGAGTAGGCCGAGGAGCTATTAGAAATATTCTTGCATAACAACGTCTTGTTTGATGGTGTATGCGACAAACGAGCTATGCGTTTGATGCGCTTGGTAGAATGTATCCAACTTAATATGTGTTCAGAATTCCATATCTAGATGGATAGAATGCTGAGAAGGGATAAAGTTCCACTTCTCTACGTTGATTGTCCATCCTGAACCGCGAATGATGGAAGCAGGTTTGTTTGCGTCATTATCCAAAGCTATATTTCCCAAATCATTTTGTAGAATGTCGTCCATAAATTCCGCCGTGTATGCGGAAACGTCCTGAACTGGGATATGACGGTTCCGTTGATGCCTTCATCGACGCATTGACGATACTTTTAGGTGCGTTTGGGAGGAAGACGCCAAGTTGAAATGTGTTAAGTGTTCCATAGCTTGATGGACAAAAGCAAGATGTTGAGAAGGGACAAGGTGCGACTCCTCTACATTGATTATCCATACATAATGAAGGAGGTCTTCAAAGCCAAAGTTACCGAATTTTTTGTAGCGTGTCTTCCAGGAACGTCGCTATCTCCGTAGAGGACGTCCTGAACTCTTAGTGAAGTCCCATGGGTTTGAATAGGGCCGAATAAACGAGTGCTAAAATCGTGTATTCGATAACTGACTGCGAAGATATGATAGTTGCGTGATGCCGCATGAATCGGTAACAGTAGACGATTATAACAGTACAAGTAATATGTGCTTGACATGTACTTCAAAGTGCGTGTAACTCACGCCTCCTGTCCCGTTATAGATGCATTGCTGGGATTCTTTCGGACAAGACTGTTGTTGGAGGGTTAGGGTGGCAGAATGAGGGTCATTGATGCGTCTGTGGAAACGCTTAGTAGTTTCAATAACTCGTACCTGCTACGTTCTCGAATAACAATATCATACCAAGAAGTTATGGTTGGTTTTGGCTCAAAGCAGCTTGCGAAAATAGAAAACGCAATAGGAAATGAGTGTGGGCTCACATTGAAACTTTCTCCGACAAAGTTAACTGGCTAATTCAAACACAGTTTAATTAGGTAAATACGACCAAACAAAAGAACACCTCAGTAAATCTGTCAAAGATAGACGTGACATGAACGTAAATCAGCGTCGAAATATTTCCAATCCTT
>JAECUM010096205.1:0-16926 GCA_016617855.1 Megalonaias nervosa
ATAATGTATCCATACTTTCTTTATGTCTTTATCTTTTGGAAAAGAAAAAAAATATTGTCCACAGCCTTTTCTTAATGTGCCATTACACCCGTAAGCAACACAAAACGGCACTGTCTTTTACGCTTGCAACTGCCAGTCGGGATGTTGGAGCGCTACTATGATGTCACATCATGAAAGTAACCGAATAGGCGCGGAAATTTTGCATATGAGGTCACGGAAATTCAGCGTCTTAAAGATATGCCAATATTTGGCATTTATGGTCGCATATGATACTTCAGGATAAGGTTTTCCTCTATAGTGCTTTTATTATTATTCTATATTTCCATTGATTTCTGGTCTCCTATCAGATGAAAATGTTACTCATGCAGACAGCAGCCATGAAAATGTTGCTCATGCAGGCATCAGCAACCTCAAAAATGTTACTCATGCAATCATCAACAACCTCAAAAATGTTATTTATGCAGGCATCAACAACCTCAAAAAAGCTACTCATGCAGGCAACAGCAACCTCAAAAATGTTATTCATGCAGGCATCAGCAACCTAAAAAATGTTACTCATGCAGGTATTGGCAATCTCAAAAATATTACTCATGCAGGCATCAGCAACCTCAAAAATGCTACTCATGCAGGCATCAGTAACCTCAAAAATGTTATTCATGCAGGTATTGACAATCTCAAAAATATTACTCATGCAGGCAACAGCAACCTCAAAAATGTTACTCATGCAGGCATCAGCAACCTCAAAATGTTATTCATGCAGGTATTGGCAATCTCAAAAATATTACTCATGCAGGCAACAGCAACCTCAAAAATGTTACTCATGCAGGCATCAGCAACCTCAAAAATGTTATTCATGCAGGCATCAGCATCAACCACTAGAACATGCACAACAGAGCTATAACACTGCTAACACACTGGTACCTGAACCATGTTACCTATGTCTCATCAATCACAGACAGATGACACTGCTGCCTGAAGCATGTTACCTATGTCTCATCAATCACATTCAGACGACACTGGTACCTGAACCATGTTACCTATGTCTCATCAATCACAGACAGATGACACTGCTGCCTGAAGCATGTTACCTATGTCTCATCAATCACAGACAGATGACACTGCTGCCTGAAGCATGTTACCTATGTCTCATCAATCACATTCAGACGACACTGGTACCTGAACCATGTTACCTATGTCTCATCAATCACAGACAGATGACACTGCTGCCTGAAGCATGTTACCTATGTCTCATCAATCACAGACAGATGACACTGCTGCCTGAAGCATGTTACCTATGTCTCATCAATCACAGACAGATGACAATGCTGCCTGAAGCATGTTACCTATGTCTCATCAATCACAGACAGATGACACTGCTGCCTGAAGCATGTTACCTATGTCTCATCAATCATATACAGATGACACTAGTGCCTGAACCATGTTACCTATGTTTCATCAATCACAGGCAGATGACACTGCTGCCTGAACCATGTTACCTATGTCTCATCAATCACAGGCAAGACCAAAACCAAAATAATCAAGAAATCAATACCTGCATCAGATCCTCTTGAACTAAATGATTTATCCCAACATCATCATCGAACTGTGTGGAAATATCAGCTGCATCCATGGAACCAATACTTTTTGCTCCTTCTCCATCCATGCTGGTACTAGACCTTTCATTGCTACCTCCTGACTTCTCTCGCCGTCGACCTGAACAAGATAAGATATGGTAACTCTTTTATTACTCAGATGTAAAAAATATTTTATCTCTTAATAACTTCACAAAGAGATGCAAAGCTATTTCATGTTTGTGATGAAATTAGAGAGTGGTAAATTACAAATTGAAAGAAACAAAATCACGAGCCCTCACTCAAATTTCACAAGACTAAAGTCAAATTTTCATGGGTCTAAAAATGCCCTACTTTTTTTACTATTATGTGTATCACAATGTCGCAACTGCTGTACTTCAAATGTAAAAAGAAATAACATATTAAACTGACTTGGGTGTTTTTTCAGATCTCAAAATATTTCAAGTAAAGCAACATTTTTCTCCAGGTCTTTACATCAGCCATTGTCCAACTGCTCTATCAATGTCCTACTTACACATTGGATCAGCAGTGTTTCTGTTCATTAACATCTGAAGTCCTTCTTTCTTTATACAGTTTCTCTTTACACTTTTTAATGTTTCTCATAGGTGCCTATGTTTCACCAGTGACCAATGCAATAGCAATTAAACAAGACCAATAAAAAAAATTCAAAATACTCAAGTGTTTCAGCATAAATAATTTTTGGGTCTGACTTACCTCCACCAAAAGACAACTGATATTTACTCAAAGGCTCAAAAGTCATCATGTACCATATCTGATCCCTTTGCTACTTATAATACCAAAAAAGACATCGCACATTTGACTTAAACTCTCTAAATTAAAATCTGTTACATCAAGGGTTTAAACTTAGGTAACGGGATAAGGTAAACCCAACAAGCATTCAAGTTCCAAAATATAAATTTATTTAAATAAAATACAAAATCAAAAAGAAAGAATTAAAAATAACTTATAGTGTATGAATTTTTAGAATATAATTGCTTCTAGGCACAGGGAACTCAGAAATAGCCTCGATCTTAACTTCTATCAGTTTTATTTGACTCTTCTATCAGTTTTATTTCACTATGTCCCACAACATGTCCTAAACAAGTAACACAAGCATGTTAAAATTCCTTTTACTCAAGTTGATTGTCGGATTTGTTTCACTCAGTCTTTAGAAAATCTTCATGGTTTCCATGTGGTCCTTCCCGGTGTCGTTATAGATGATGACAAAAATGATGTAATCGTCGCAATTTCCTATTCCAGATGTTATCATATTCCTTTAGAACTTCAGGAACCCCATCATCTCAAAAGGCATGACTTTGTATTGGTAAGGTCCATCTTGAGTCATGAATGCTGAAATTTCCTTTAAGTGGAATTTACCAGAATCTTTTCAAGAGGTCAAACTTTGTGACATATGTGGCATTTCCAATCCTGTCAATACAGTCATCAATTCTAGGAACTGAAAAAAATCAATCTGTCTTAGTGACTCTGTTTACTCTGTGTACTCAGTACACATACGGAAAGTCTTATCTGGTTTCAGTGCCTAAATACAAGGTGAACTCCAGTCACTTTTACTTGGTTTGATAATGTCATTTTCCAGAAAATAATTAACTTCTTTCTTCATATATTCTTGTTTGAGAGAATTCATCCAATAATGCTGTTGCCTTACAGCATTAGGGTTAGGGTAAGGGTGTTTTCAGTGTTGTGGAAAATCTTATTTGTTCGTGTTGGAATATCTGGAAATAAGTGCTCATATTCTTTTAGTAGCTGTTTCAGTTGATTCATCTCTTGTGGCAGCAGATGTGAAAGTTTCTGGTCCAGATTGTCCAAACCTTCAGAACTGTGAAGATAAGTCACTTCAAAGTTACCACTATCTGATTTCAAATTTTCATTTAAATGGTGTGTGTGTGTGTGTGTGACAGATTCTACTAAATTAATTGAATAATTTAAAGGCTATTTAATTATTCCTATCTTGAGACCCTGGAGTATGGATACTGTATTTTAAGTCACTCACTTTCTTGCTAACTTTATATGGACCAAAATACAAATGCTGTAGAGAATCTTGAACAGATTCCTTAAGAGCAAACAACAACTGAAAACCTTTGTCTGTTTCTTTTCCTGTATCACTATGAAGGCCAAAATGTGTAAAAAAAAATATACCAAAGCTGCAACTAAGGTCTTGGTTTTAATATTCCTCAAAGGAATAGTTTCTAGAAAACTTTTGGATGCACACATATTCATTAACAGGTATTACTTGCCTAACTTGGTCTTAGGTAAAGGGTAGAAACAATCTACCATTATCCATGGTACATCAAAGACAGAATTTGGTAACAGATGAGCTTTGGGTATCTTCTGATCGGGTTTTCCTACTTTTTGACAAGTATGACAAGATCTACAAAACCTAGAAACATCAGCAAGTAAAAATGATTTTAAGATCTCCAGACAAGACTAAGGACTTCCTGTCTATACAATGTATGAACAACAATTTTATAGCAAACTGATCACTCATCACCTCAGGTGGCCTCCATTTTCTCACAAGGACCCCATTCTTCAAGAAGTAATAAGTTCCTTCTTGTGTGGTTTCAGTTTCAGTTATAGCCTTCTCAAACAAACAGGAGATCTCTGGATCTTCTTCCTGTAAGACAACTTGTGATTGCCTTTTATCACCCCAATTAGGTTTAAGAGAATGTGTAGCCAAATGAGTATCATTGGGATCAATACTTAATGACTGATCCAAATTATGTGCAAAAGTGACCTCATTTTGACCTGCTTAGTTGCTGATTTCACCTTTGGTTGACCATGCCTTGAATGGAACCATTATGACGGAATATACATGTAATTTTATGACAGTACTAACCATTGAATTAAAGGACATAAATATAACTTCATAGTCTCAAACATCTTAAACAAAAATTATATTGTAAATTCAAAAGATGCTGTATAATTCTATAACAATAAGGTAATCAGTTAAGAGCTTGTTGTGCATACATGTCAGTCTTATTCCCATTACTCAGTCTTGCATCACTGCAATGGTTACAATAACTGCTGGAACATTTCCAGCATCCAGTAGACTGGTTCTAGCCTGTTTCTGTAATGTGTGGTTAAAACATAAAAATAGTTATTTTTATCTTCAATTTTTCTTTTAAATCTGTTAATTCTCAAAAGCAGTATATTTATAAAACTGTATGTGTGGTAGACAGCCTTAACCCTTTCAACACTGCAGAAAGATAAAGCGGGCCAGGAACAATAATTCCTCTCAACACTGCAGACTGGAATCCTGGTTTCAAACACATGTGTTAATTGTCTAGGCTTGTACAAAAACGAACAAGAAAAGATTTGAAAACAACAAGCTTTGTAAAATTTAACAAATAATTTATTTCCCTAGAAAAACACAGTACAAATCAGAAAAAGAACTTAGGTTTTACAAATCAAATCCAAAATTAATCCAAGAATTAAAAAATAGAAGTCCTATTATTAAAAAGTCCTAAATGAATCTGAGTTCAAGTCCCGATGAAAATCTAAGATGCAAGGTGATGACGCATGCAATAGTATTTTACTGATGTGTCAACAGTTCCTTGTTGAATCACAGAAAATAATATTCCAATTTTGAATTCCGAATAAAATTTCAATAAATGTCTTTGTCCAAGAATTTTGTAGGAGCATTTAAATATTTCCAGGGAAAAGAATTAATAATTCTATAAAATAGAATTTCAACTCAAACTGGTCACAACAAAACACCTTTAAGTGTCAAAGATTTAAAGCCCAACTGAACAAATTCTTATTAAGAAAACAGTTATACACTAAGTTCAGATGCAAAACAGATTCCCGTATAAAGGTCACATGATCACTTTCTAGAACAACGTAGAAACTTTTTACATGCCTAACATCATGTTCTCCAGGTATGGCCTTGACTGAAATCAATGGTTCTTACTCTGGGAATGAAAAATAAAAAAAGCTGTTTACTAGAAACTGCCAATGGTTTTGAGTCAAGGTCAGAAACTGGATAAAGAGTTTCTATAATTGTTTATCAAAATTAAAAGGTTAAATCTAGTAGACAAAGTTATCATCAAAATAATATGTAATGGAATAAAAAAAAATTAAAACTAACAAACAAATAATTAAATTACATATACATAACACGTGTCTCATTTTGACAATGTATTTTCTGATTGGTCAATATCAGGGATCCCCCATTTGTAAATAATGATGTCAAAGTATGATTCATTTGCACACTATTTGGATACATTTGGACTCTAAGCAGATTGTTAACAAGAAAGAAGCAATTTCCAAATTATAAATGTTAATCTTCAAAGTCACCTAAGTACATCCAAAATGTCAGGCTCACCAGACGAGTCTGAATAGTCTGAGAATGAAATATTTGAAAATAACGGGACTTCTAATCTTGTAAATATAAATCAGAAAGAAAAAGAAAGTTTACAATAAGGATCAATGGATATTGTTGGCAATAATGATGACAATTAGTACTTTGAAGGATTTGAACTTGCCCAATGTGTACTAAACCTGAATTTCATCAAAGGACTAATTCTTAATTAGATTATAATATTCACATATTTTCCAAATGCATAGGCCCAACTTGAGTATTTGATGGATCTTAAGCATCTCTTGAATATTTTAAGATACTTTATAGTGACTATGTAGTTTTGGAAAGGCAAAATTTTCAAATATTAGTACACACCAGAAATGATCCAAATCAACACAAAGGTACTTGGACTTGTGTCATGTTATCTGAAATACAGGAGTGAGAAATAATTATAGGTAACCAAGGCAATCTGTTTTCCATTTATATGTCACATATTCCACTTTGTATACAAAGTTTACAGCTTTCAATAAAGCATGATAAATTGATGATCTCCATAAAAATAAGGTTCATACATTGGGTGAAATATGAATCATTTATTAGTCTTTCAGCAACTTGAAAAATAAATTTCTACATTTCATTAGCACTAACAAAGTTTTCGCAGGCAAATTAGTTTTGTTTCGAAAGAACGATGGGAACTTTACTTAGAATACAGAAGAGTCCTGATCTGAAATTGGCAGGGCCCAGGCATTGGGCTATCAGATATTTGAGCACTGCATGACCGTCACTACATGCTATATCGACACTAAACATGGGGCACAACAATGAATCAAGGCATATAAAACTAAAGTATGTCATAACTGAACTTAAGGCACATAACCATCCCTACAGGCCATATCAACACTGCATGACCATCCCTACAGGCCATATCGACACTAAACATGACCATCCCTACAGGCCATATCGACACACTGCATAACCATCCCTACAGGCCATATCGACACACTGCACGACCATTGACCATCCCTACAGGCCATATCGATACAATGCATAACCATCCCTACAAGCCACATCGACACACTGCATGACCATTGACCATCCCAACAGACCATATCTATACTGATACTGTACTTGAGGCACAACAATTAATTTTAGCACCTTTCTAATTTTATTAGGATTTTCATACACTGACAGAGATGACATCTCAGTGCTACCACAATGAATAGCAAAACCTTTGGGATCTATGATTGCCAACAAAGACAAATTTTGAAAGTTACAGATTATATATATGTAATGTTGAAGGATTATTGAACCTATTCATGTATATAAAATTATATTGTTACTAATAAAGTTGTGCAAATGTCTTTCCAGTTCACGGCAATTCAGTATTATTCTGCCATCCAGGTAATGTTTTGACTGACCAATCACATGACCTTGTACAGTATGAAAGAGCCAATGCTCCTAATAACATGAAAGGCAAAGATCTCAAACACTGGTAATAGCCAAGTGCTGCAAGTACTAATAACAGGTATCACTGGTGATATCCTATGTGGTGCAAGGACTAAAATAACAGGTATATATGCTTCCCTCACCATCCATCTATGAATCAATCTATCAGCCATATTGGATGAAACCATGTGTATCATTAATGATTAAATATTATTCACTTCAAGATGGTAAATCATTTAATCCATTTGTATATCTTGACAATCAATGTTTGAAATTACCTCTTCCTTTGGAAGGCCTTGCAACTTCATTAACTGTTTTCTGGGGAACTGCTGTTTCTGGATTTCTAAGAGGACTGACAAGTTTTATCGGTTCTTTCAATTTCTTAAATGAATCAGCTGGCAGTACAAGCCAGTCACCTTTTTCTTCTTGAAGACGGACTAGATCTAGCAGAGACCCAAGAAATTCTTTCATCGAATGAAATCCATATTTCTGGTAATTTATCTGCATCCCAAATCGTCTTGAAAACGCTTTATCAAAATCAGTCAACTGAACACCTTGAGGAAATGAATGAAACAACTGTTTTATGTTATTTCGAATGTAAGCTGGAATAAACGGCTTTGGTGATGGGGGAGGTCGGTAATGACTTGCCCCTCCAAACCTTTGTGGTGCCGAAGGACCACGGCCTCTACCTTTTCTTAACACTGCATATTTTTTGGTGTTGGAAATTTTTTGCTTCGATACTAGTTTTTGAATGTGTCTGTTAGTTTCATCTGCTATTGCTTGCAAAGTCATCATGCCATTTTTCCAAAGAATTTGCACGGCATCATTTATGTCTCTAAAAAAATCCTCGAGACAGGAGTATCCCATTTTTCTATAGGGCAGCTGTTCCCCAATAAAAGTGTGATAATCATTTTCCAACTCTTGAACTGTAAGGGGAACAGGAGAGGACAGAAGCAGTGCACGTACGTGCTTCTTTGCTTCGTCTCTGAGTGCACATTTATCTGTCATTGTAAATTTATGTATATACTAAAATAGTTGCATCTATTCGATTAGCAGGCACTGTTGGTTCTTTGCAAAAGTCTTACTAAATTCTTCATTCGACACGTACACTCTTGCTTGGAGCGTACTTAAAATTTGAGGTAATATCTTTAGCCACAGTTTCGTATTCAGAAATGAAAGCTTGTTAGACTACTATGACCTGTAAATATACTTATTTCTACTATACAAGCATTTTATTACATCTTATTTGCATATACTTTATTTAAAACTGATTGTTTTCTGCTTAATATTCATATACAACCCAAATACAAAACCAGAGTTCATAAGGCTTTATTTATATAAACTGTTCCCTTTATATATTTCTACTTTCCTGTCAGTGCCCTCTAGCGGATAGCAGGTACCTACAAACCAAATGTAGCGGCATAGGGTGTCATTTTTCTAGATCCATTAAACGAACAAATAGTCAGTTGATAAATCAACCAAATAATTAGGAAAAAAAAACAACAACCTGTCAAGGTAGCTTTTTTAAACAATTATGTATCTATGAATGTTATTAATTATATGAATTAAAAATTAATGATTGTTTATTAATGATGGGTTTCCGATGACGTCACACAACTACCCAGAATTCCGCAGTCCGCCATGATGTATGGAGAGCTTTTGTAGTGAAAATACGAAATCAAGTTAACAATGGTGAACTCATGTGTTGTTTGGGGTTGCACAAACCGAGCTGATAATAAAAAAAAAAATTAAAAAAAAAAACAAAAAAGGCGTTCAACGGCACTTTTTTGACATTCCAAGAGTCATTTATAATCAGGGACCAAAAACAAAAACAGTTATCAACCGAGAGACGTGCACTTTAGCCCGGATCAATCGCGAAGGATATAACCCAGACCCATCTAAACGACATCATAAGGTGTGCTCGGATCATTTTATAAGTGGTAGGTACTGGAAAATATATCATTGCTTGCAGACTACTATTGCACAAAAAGTGATTTTTTTAAAAAATTTTTTATATTTTTTTTCATTCTAGGTTAACACAGCCCTGGCTTTGGCCACGGCTAATCGATCGGGGAGAGAGAGAGAGAGAGAGAGAGAGAGAGAGAGAGAGAGAGAGAGATGTGGTGAGAGAAAAAAATAATAATTTTGTAATCAGTAAACTCTAGCAGCAGGAAGGATGAACCCTACAAATTGGTTTCGAGCAAGTTTTTCATAAAATAAATGTTCCTACGGTGGCTGAAAAAATAAGGTCAATAACTCTAAACCGAACCTTCTAATTTTTATTATTACCATATAGTTTGAAAAAACGGATAATAAATCGTTTTAGGTTAGCTCATTTTTGTTATTTTATTTTTGACTTTTTGTTTTTTATGTTATAATGCGTTTAGTTTACTCGCCGGGTTAATTAATTTTTGTCGTTTTTCACCCTTCCTGCTGCTGCATCAGAATTACAAAATAATCATTCTATCCTATGTATTAAATTTTGATCATTATTATAACATGGATAAAACATATAATCAGGATTCTGATAGAGCATCACAGACTCACCGCGATTTAATGTTGTATCTTCATCTTGAATCACAAAGAGGAATAGACGATAAATTACGCACAATAGGTCGTTTGAGACGAGAATTAGCTAACGAGCAATTTGTAGTTGATTGTTTGAAATTTATTATATTAGATTGCGACAAATGCAGAATAAAATTAGAAAAATTCGAAATAGAACAAGAAGATCAATCACATTCGATTATTGTTTGAATTAAACAGCCAGTATAAATATTATTAATAATGGTCGTTATAGGCGAACCTCACTCTGCTAGATTAGCAAGAGAGCGATTAGAAGCAATTAGAAAATATTTACCTCTTCGTGATGCTGTCAAACAACAACTACAAGAACGTCAGAAATCTCATGTTGAATTTGAAGAGGATACAAAACAATTATTTAAACCTATTACAGAGACAACTAAACCTCTTCTTCCAGTATCTGAGAAAATTGCAGAGGCAACTGGAAAAATAGCAGAAAGAACTAAGAAAACAAAAAAGATTCTACGAGAACTTCCAGCTGAAATAGCTGCTGCTCAACCAATGAAAGAAATACTTGAAGGTATTGACCAAGCTCGTGCTGAAATAGGCGATATAAAAGATCGTATACCGGAATCAGAAAAAGAACCAGAAGCAAGTGCCAGGGTTAATTTAGTTGACAAGTTTACTGAAGAATCTATTAATTTTATTAGAAAAGCTGATGATCTAAAATTAATTGAGATTGCTGCGAGAGGTTATTATAATCAAAAACAATTTTTAAAATCTGAATTCGTTGGTGATCCTGCAAATGAGGATACTTGGCACAAATGGATATATCGTATACGCTATAATATTAATCAAATTCGAAAAAATGATCCAAATTTTATTGACTATTAAAATAAGATAAATGACTATATTGCACAACAATCACCACAATCTCCAAAACCACAAAAACAACCACGATTTAAATCACGATCACCAGTGCTACCACCACTACCACAACAAGTATCACCACCACAACAACAACAATTGCCACACCTGTTACCACCACTACCACCACAACAACAATCTCCAAAACAACAAAAACCAAGCAAACAGGAAGAGGAGGAAGAAGAATATTGGCCGTCAGACACCTCTTCTGGCAACGTAAGTGGAAGTGGATTTACTACTCATGGAAGTGGTCTTATTACATGTCCTAATAACGTCCTTGCTGATGTTGATCGATTAGAAATACTCATTGAAGGAAAACGAGCTGGTAATAATTCTCCAGAAATAATTAATGAAGTAGCCGATATTTGCAGACGGTTATTTACAGGTGGTATTATGGACGTTGATGTTTATCAGTCTCTTAATGAAATTGCCGATGACTACTACAGTGACTGAGTACGTAATTAAATACAATTACTATAATAAAATGATCGTACATAGTACTCAACGTGGACCAACCATGGTCAGGGTAATAAATTCACTTTAATAAATTCACGATTACCAGTATACAAAACAACCTACGGAGATGGACTAGGTGATGTTGTTCAGGGTCTATTTAGAAGGATAGCCCCAAAAGCAATACCGATCGCAAAGCAACTGGGAATGAAAGCTATTGATGTTGTTCGTGAAAAAGGTATTGGTGCTGTTGGTAATCTCGCTGGTAAAGCATTTTCAGCGATCAAAGATAGACTAACACGATTAATACGACGAAAACCTCAACCACTAAAATTGCCTAGTACTGAAGTAATGCCTCCAAATGTCAGTAAAATAATAAATCAAGTTGCTAATCAAAAACTAGCAGAGTTGGCTGATGTACCAATGTCAGAAAAAGAAAAAAATATAACCGCTAGTCTGATAGCAGGAAGTGGTCTTCGTTTTAGACGATAATAATTATAATAAATATGTTCAAGCGCATATCTGATCCCGCATTCGACATGGACGCACCAGTACTCAAAGATGAGTCTGTGCGTGATTATCAATATTATTCTTATGACGCTCGAATTCCAGATCAGCGTGGACGAATTGAATTACAGGTTCAGGATACAAGTAGGTATTTCTTACCCGCTGAGGCGTTTATTGAGGTTGAAGGTGAAATTATAAAAATGGATAATACTGCATATGGAGCCAATGACAGATTTAGTTGGGGCCCCGAGTGGCCGAGTGGTCTAAAGCGCTGATCGTTACGGATCACTGCCATCTCACCTCTGTCTGCGTGAGTTCGAGTCCAGGTTCGGCTAACGTGGGTACGTGAGAAAGCCTGCCAGTAGCTTCTCGTGGGTCGGTGGTTCTTCCCGGGGTTTTCCAGGGTTCTTCCTCCACCATTAATACTGGCCGCCATGTATAGCCTATCTTGTGCTGAAAAAATGGCGTTAAACCCTATAACAAAAACAATAACAACAGATTTAGTTTTGTTAACAATGGTATTATGGCGTTATTTGACAGCGCCACTTATATGATTGATGGTAAAAATATTGAATCAATTCAGAAGGACGTTGATGTTGCTACAACAATATTGGGTCTGGCACGATACAGCGATGATTATTCAAGATCAGCTGGTCCATCAATGATGTTTGTAAAGGACACTTCTGATCACCCTGACAACAGACAGCATAATTTAGTACAAACACCGCGTAATACTGCATCCGATCCACAACCAGCCGGAATGATACCACGGCCTGCTGATGCATTTCCGTTACTGCACAGTATTAATTCAGACTTTAATTTAGGGTTTACAGTACGTCGATCAATGTTGAAAGGTAATAGGAGATTTTCATGTGCAATTCCACTCTCACACATATTTGGATTTTGCAGAAATATCAGGAAAGTTATTTTCTGAGCTAAACATACGGTTGTATTAGTACGAAAGGCTACAGACGATGATGCAATATGGCATGTTGCAGGTGCTGATCCTGCTGCAACTGTTGCACTTCATGGTAAAGTAGTATTAACCAAGCTTTCATTATGGATGCCAGTGATGACTCCATCTATCGAAGAGGAAAAAAGATTAATTTCTTTTATGGATCATGGTGGTAAATCAGCATTATCATGGTTGACAATGACCACAGATGCTATCCAGAGTAATATTGATGGTTTATTTACGTGGCAGATAGCATCACAACAAGGTGTTTCTGCACCACGGCATATTTTTATTGCATTACAGAATAATGCACGAGTAAATAATCAACTACGTAGTATTATGATATTTGATAATCTTGGTGTTTCCGAGGTTTCGTTAAGAATAAATGGACATCAAGAACCATCCGAAGATATTTTATTGAATTTTGATCAAAATCATGTAGCACGTGCATATCATCGATTAATGACGTTTATGGGACGTGATCAAAATATTGATACTGGTTTACAAATATCACAATTAGATTTTACAGCATTATATCCGATCTATTACTTTTCGCTGGAACATTTGGATTTATACAGACAATCTGTTGTTGATATACACTTTCGAGCTCGCGTTCTGAAGCCAGTAGGAGCAGTAGGACCACCAGCAATAGAAGGTATTGACAATTACAGAGTAATTGCTGTCATACTTAGCGATAAATCAATGTTACTTGAAGGTGCTGGTGGACGAATGCGAGTAGTTGATGCTCCAGTAGAAAACATGTAATTAGATCGTTTATGAATATTATAATGTCATATAATCACGTTAGTGTTAGTCTAACTCCTGGTCAGATTAAAAGGCTACAATCAGCATCAAAAGATAACTGTGGAATAAAAATATCGCTAAAGAAAGAACAGATGAGCGGTGCAAATAAATTATCTCTTACAGAACGTCAGCTCAGGCATTTCAATGAAGCCAAAAAATCAAATAAAGGTATAAAACTTAATCTTTCTGCGGGTGCTATCAAAGACATCGCTAAGACGGGTGGTATATTTCCACTTCTTGCTGCTATACCAGCATTAATAGCCGCTGCAGCCCCAGCTGTTGCAAAAGCAGCTGCGTTAGGTGCTGTTGGAACCGCTGCTGGAATGGCATTAAAGAAAGCAACGGGTCAGGGAATAAAAACCTCCAAAAAAAAGAGAAGGGGTCTAAGATTGCCAGGGACCCCATATTCGTGGTACGGAAAGGGTCTAAGACTTCCCGGGACAGTTCGTTGATTCTGCCCATGTCCAATTTTGATTTACTTGATGCTGCTAAAAAATTAAAAATAAAAAACTTCAGAGGTGTTTTTATGCGTGATCAATTACCAAAACAACCAAACAATATTGAAACTGGTATTATTAATCTCGATAAAAACTCTGGTCCAGGCACCCACTGGGTTGGATATGCAATTGATCCACGTGGAATTATTTATTTTGATTCATATGGACTAGCTCCACCAAAAGAATTCTTAAAGTATATTAGCGGCGATCAAAATACTCCAATATGGTATTCAACGCTACCAACACAAACATTAACTGATCCACCAATATGTGGTCGAGAAGTACTTAACGTACTTGATGCTGTATCAAAATCAACAGAACCACCTCACAAAGTTGTACATGAATATACTACGACGTCACATTTAAACAGACATTAGTAAATATAATGGTAGATATTTACGGAAGATCTTCTCGTGGTAAAACTCAGCAGCAAGCTGATTTATCTAAATAAGCAACTCTCGATCAGCTCAGAAATGAGATTGACGATTTATTAAACATAACCAGTGTTGATCAAAATGAAGTAGTTGTTTTTCAGGATAAGGAAGGACGATTAAAAACTAGTAATATACAACTGCCAGATGTACTTATACGAGTTCCTAATGCGGTTGTTAATAATATAGTTACTTTTACTGATCAAGGTAAAATACAAGATTCCGGTACGTCAGTCAACGATTATATTAAGAAAGCTGGCGATTCGTTCACGGGTAGCATTATTATGAATGAAAATAAAATTATAGACCTTGGAAACCCAACCGCAGATACAGACGCTGCAACAAAGAAATATGTCGACGATCAAGAATCTAAGTACGTATTAGCCAACGGCGGTATAATGCTTGCATTTCTCAACATGAATAATAACGGCATTAATAATCTTAGAACACCAGAATATGATTTTGATGCTGTAACGAAGAAATATGTAGACGATAGCAACATTCCTATAACAACTTCGCTAGCTACAATCAATAATGAAATAACTACACTCAGTGGTACTTTTACTAGACATGTACAAACGTTTTTAAATTTTCGTAGAAACATAAACAAATCTGTACATGAATTTTTTGGTGATCCACCAACCGTTGATATCAAACTAGCCGACGTTAACATGAAAATCAACGACATTATTAACGGAATACCTAGTATTGTTCAAAAAACTAATCTGATTAAAATTCCACACGGACAAATTAAAAATATCGTATATACAGTAGCATCAGGATTGACAACATGGTCACAGCAAAATAACACTATCAAATATACCGCAGAGGTTACTGGTATTTATAGACTGTCTATCTTCAGCTATGCAAAATTTAAAATTTATACTACAACATTTCCGTGGCGTCATTCAACTGATGCTTTCTCTGGAGTTGTATCTATAGTGTTAAATAAAGATGCTGAAGAAATATTTTTACTGGAAGCAGATGATCAAACAATAACCGCAACGTCTTACTGGTGGTGTTTGGAATTTGTAGCTGAAACACCACAATTAGTCACTTAATATAACAATAATGGATCAACATCAACCTCGTATCGACGTTCAACGTTACAGATGCAATCAGATATGTGAACGTCTGACTAAACTAAAGGATTTTTTTATTATTATAACACGAAAATAAAAAAATACAAAAGGCGTATAGTTGTCATCGATGTAGTTGTTTACTCGGTTTCTGCTGTTATTGCTGGAACAGGATTATTATTATCAACATTGACGATGACAGCACCTGCTGTTATAACGATTATCGTTTCGGCATCAACGACTATTGCTGGTGTTCTCGGCATTATAGCTAAAAAGATAGATACTTGTATAAATGCTAAATTGCACGATTATATGATTAAATTACATACAGTGGCAGAGGCATACTCTAAACTACCTTTGTATATTTCTTCATGCGTCAGTGATGGTGAAATATCCGATACTGAATTCGCGATGATGATGAAAACCTATGATGATGCGTTTAAGGTGATCGCTAATGATTTTAACGAATTAAATAACAACGATAATAATAATGACAGACAGGGAGTTACTTCAGCAGATCGTCACTAATACAACTCCGTCAAAACTACTATGATATCGTTAAGTTCGACCAATCCTGAATTTAATGTCAATTTTCCAACATCAATTCCTGCAAAGGAAATAGCATTAGCACAATTGCGAGTTTATTATAGCTGGCCAAATATTAGATCAAAACCATTTGATGGACTACAGCCAAATAATTCATTAGTATTTGCTAACAAGAATAAGCCTGATGGAACTCCTGATTGGCAAGTAGTTGCTATTCCAACGGGGAGTTATCAAATAGAGCAGATTAATGATGAGTTCCAACGCAGAATTAAATCTATTACGGGAAAAGAATTAAAAATAGCAATTACTGTTTACGAACCAACACTATCTGCGGTGATTGAAATAAATTCCCCTGATTATTCTGTAGATATTTATCAAAGTTCGATTAGATCAGTATTAGGATGGCCTGAAGATCCACCGGTTTATAAAGACCCACTAGAACCACAGCGATCTGATTTTGTTACAGATAAAAAAATATTTATAGAAACACCAAAATATCAAGAAACTCTACGAATATATAATTATGGTATTTTTGTTAAATATATTACAATATCTGAACATGAACATATACTTAAAATACAAGATAGAAATTTTCCCGTAAAATGAAGATTTCTTTAAAACATATTCAAATGATATATATGCAAATTTTTTATATTATTATAATGATTTAAAATATTTATTTTCTTCTATAACTCAACATTATTCTGAGGATATGAAACGACGAATAATTGAAACAATACAACATTTAAACGCCGTTGCAGCGGACCTTGATCTTATCAATAAAACTTTTATGGATTTTTTTATTAATCATACAAAACCAATGTTATTTATGAAACATTATAATATAA
>JAECUM010096207.1:0-23110 GCA_016617855.1 Megalonaias nervosa
CTTGAGTTCGTTAGACGTGCCAACTCGCGAACTCTATTATTTGCGGGTGTTCAGGTTCTGATTTGCACAATATAAAATCCAAAGATGAAACTTGTGACCCAGTGATACAACCGTCTGCATAAAGCATTCTTTCCTTTAAGCGTAATTTGTTCGATTGTATGATTCCTAGTCATAAGACGTTACATACAAAGAAGCATGCATACATGTGTCCCTTCTGCATGAAGGTTATGGGCCAGTTAAAACAATGCTCACGTTTAATCATTCTGAGGTGTTGTCACCATATCTAAAGTTGTTACTGTGGTTATATCTAAAACCAGAAAAACTGAGTTGGTAACCATCATTTCAACAACGACTCGAAGAACATCCACGAAATCATGACATCAGGTAGAAAATCCAAAGCAAGAACAAGACACATTTGAATATAAAGACATTCGTACTGGATCGAAGAATAAACTGGTAGCGGAGTTCCGAAAACATAGGAGAAACATAAATTAGTTTTTTTTATGCTAATCTATTTGTTAATTAAGAAAGACCTGACATCAGGATCAATATCGTCAAGATGTGTTTCGCACAATCATAAACAATTTTATGTCAGCCAGGACAGATAGTCGAGCTTTATCCAAAAATAACAAACTCGCTCACGTTGTTCCGCTTCGTTCCAAATGGACGGGATCTCGAATTGATACCCTATGTTTTGTACATCATGGGCTACCATCCGAAATCTCCAATACAGAACACATGAAATATGATTTTCACTGCGTGTGTGTGTATGTTTGCGCGTGTGTAAATGTGTTTCTGTATATCTCCCTCTCTGCCTCTTTCTCTAACTCCTTCTATTTTTTTATGTATATCGCAATTAACATATAGGGATCAGTTCCACACCAAGACATAATATTGGTTAATTTATGTATCACATTTGTACTATCGCGACTGGCAATTCATATGGAATTCGGCTCTGCTTTTGTGACCAGAAGCAGTGTGAAATAGACGTTTACTCATCGATACACATGTTATATGTAAATCTCTGAAGCTAGTGTATCGAAAAGCATATAATCGCAATTAAACTGGATAAAATCGCCGTTTTCATAACACAGCATTGAGTAATGCCTTGTGTTTAGATTGAATGAATCCCTCTAGCTATAGAGAATATTATCTAGAAACGCTGCATATAATGACATTGCCATTAAGCCAACTAGCTCCAGTTTTACGCCATATATTGACTTAGTCATCGTTCAAGTCAAGGGCTCTGTTCTCACGTTATTGTACGTCTTATTCTGATAATACGCGTGGTAAGTAACAATTCTATTGCCCCTGTTGGATGATGTGAGCATAGCTGCATTCCACAGTTAGGTTTGCATATATGTTTCAAAGGATTGCTAATATGTGTGTTAAGATACTCTTAGAGATTGATTATGCTTAACTCCACTATAACATATATTCACTGTATTCAGCCAAGGAATGTACGGCTAAGTGCCTTTCCGAATGAAACCATGAGACAGTAAGTCCGGTCGGGATGCTCTGGGTGGATATTGGACGCGTGCCTCTTGGATTGCAAGTGAATTCAGTTATACAGCACCCTAGATATTCAAAGTATACGCACTGCAGTCGGAGGGCGTAGGAACAACACGAAACTGATACTCCCATACCGAAGATTCGGTACGTTAATATTTTGCCTTTTGTTAATTTAGTGTGCGAAATAAACAAAAATAATTAATTCTTCAAGCCATCATTACATATCCTAATGATTTCAGCTCACTACGCTCATAACCGTTATGACGAGGATACTCTCACATTAAAGATGTTGTGCACAGAGGCAGGCCTTGCCAGAATTATGGACGACTGGCATAACCTGTCAAAAAAATCATATTGCTTAATATGTTTGGTGTGATGGAGAGATGCTTGGTGGTTTCAACCATTACACAACCCATTATTTGGACAGTGTGTCTATTTGATGATACGTTTACAGGGTATGAAGATGTCCTCGTTGCTGTGAAGATGTATTATCATTGTAATACTAAAGTTAGAGAGCATAAAGTAAGTCTTGCGAAGAAAAAACGCTATACCAAAGAAACCCAAAGCAAATTAACTTAAATTCATATCGGCTCGTGAATCGAGAAACACAAGCACAAGTGATCAGCTTCAGCTCCTAAAGCGGGGTAAACGAAAGCATCCACATGAGAGCAAGTTACAAATGGACTCTCCCAGGAGTTCGATTCGGAGAAGGTCATTTTTCTTTACACCCTGAGGCTTGCATAAAAAAGAGGCACCTAATAGAAACAATCCTGAAATTGACGTCAACCTCAATACATGACCAAGAGTGCAAAGGCTATCGTCTTCCTCTTTGAAGGCACAGATATCAGCATTCCTTTCGCTCGCTTTGTGGGAAACGTATGCAATACTCTGATGAGGCAGGTAATCTGCCAAACTACTGCTTTGCCCAAAGGACATGTATGTTACTAACATTTTCGGGAGGTGTTCTAGCCATTTCTAGATAGAGTCGCAAGGACATATTGCTCTCTTCGACAAACGCTGGGTCTTTCAACTAGATCAGGTTTATTATGGTCCTGGATATTCTCTCTGCTGAAAAAAAAAATCACTTTTTTCACACATCTTGTAGAGCGAATAGGAAATGTAGAGACGAGATAATGATTCAGAGAGAAAAGACAGCGCAGACGGCTGGGGTTTGAAACATGTATGTCTTTTTCTCATGGACGTGCAGATGAAAAGTACAAATATATTTGTTTTCCTTTTCCATCTATGAAATAACCCCACTATGCTAAAATTGTTGGTCATTGTGGATATGAATAGAGCACTATTATCTGTTAACTGCTGCAAACAGCGTTCAAGGAAAGGTCTGAGACCATTATATGCCTCGGCCCCACCGCCTGATTAAACAAGGACGATAATTCTGACGTCTCTCGGAGCAACGCTAGAGGGGATATGGATGATATCTTGCTATTGCTCATTCGAGTAAAATATACATTATTCACATCTGCGCCTTTCTCGAAGTGACCCATATCAAAACTGACCTGGCTAACAAGTTGACATCCCGCTGTCAGAGTATGGGCGAATACTCAATATTATAACGCCGTAGCGATAGACGTTCGTGAGAAATCTTCGTAAATGACCTTCGTTTGCTGTGGGAGCTGAGACTTATCTAGGGATGCATTATAAGTAAATAGCATGATTGAAACTGAGAATTGTCAAAACGTCCAAGATCTTAATGAGAACCGTTCCATCCATAACATTATAGTAAATATTCACGAGATAGGTCATATGGATACTGTATCTCTTTTATAAATGACGTCATGTGCTGATCAATTCGGTCTCGATGTAGATTTCGGCCGATCCCTAACCACTTGCGTTCCCAGAGAGAGCGTGATGTCGTTGATATATATAAAGATCGCCTGATTGATATTGTGACAGCTGAAAAGCAAAGGGAACATATTGACCGAGCTCTGACGCCTGAATGCGTTATATATATATATATATATAACGCATTCAGGCATATCTTAGTCCGAATCATACCATACGGGGACAAAAGAGCGAACGGGCATGTAAATAGAAAAAAACAACTGTTTTTATGTGTCAATTAAAAAAACAGTCTTAATAAACTTAAGTTTAAAAATATTTAGAGTTTAGCTAGTCACATTTGAAAAATGAATAGAATCTTTGAAAAGCCGTATATATTTGCTTCTTCTGGAAATAGCTACATTTCAGGTACTTTTAATTTTGTAACATTTAAGGTTGATTAAAATGCTTATAAACTGCATTAGACCAGTTTGTCTTTGAAAAACATGTTCGCAGACAGAACCTCAGTCTGATGATCATGAGTAAAATGTTATTGTTTAAAAAACCCCAATTCAACTTTGAAAGCCACTGTTGTTGTTGTTGTTGTTGTTGTTGTTGTTGTTGCAGGGTTTAACGCCATTTTTCAACACAAGATAGGCTATACATGGCGGCCAGTATTAATGGTGGAGGAAGAAATGTGTAAAACCCCTGAAAGAACCACCGATTCAAGAGAAGTTTCTGACAAGCTTTCTCACATTGGCCGGATCCGAGACTCGAACCCATGCAGAGGTGAGATGTCAGTGATCCGTAACGTAGAGCGCTTTAGACTACTTGGCCACTCGGGGTCCCCTTGTAAGCCACAGTACAACTCTTAGAATGATGTGCCTGGCTAGGGAACACAGTGAAGGCTTTCAGGGATGGGAGCTTCCACATCAAATACACATGAAATTCTCCGAGGACGCACCTTTTCTCTGTGTAATGCATCGCCACGATGTGCCTCAGTTTCCACCGTAATACTCCCCTTTTTATATTTTGTGTTATCCATGGCCGATCTGCAGAATAGCTAAGACTAGACTTAGGTAAACGGGCATGAAACCAATTTGACTAATTAACAGCTAATCCTTCTCTGATGTGATGACTTCAAAGAAACTGATGTTCTATTGAATGTGTATTGACATGTAAGCACCTGTGATTGTTTGGCACATAAAAGAAGCCCCTTGTTGTTTAAATCGTGTTTCAGTTGGTATTGACGCATATATAAATCATGAAAGTGATCAAGGCTTTCTCTGAGTTTGAGTTGGACACTGCTGTCCAATCATTAATATGTGACAATAATAATGATAATAATAACTGCTACTTCAGTGATCAGACTAGGGCACTACAGTGTCAGTACGTACTTTTTAAAGAGTGCGGAAAAGTGCTTTGACTCATAAAAATGAGTCACTAAAACCTTTTTTCATATTTTGCAAAAAAAGAACTTACAATGAAAACGACACAAATGTTAATAACAGGGATTGAATATACAAAAGTTAAAGCACAGGTGAAGCCAACAAAGAGAATTCAAACTCAGAATGTATATTTAATGCAGACCCTGTTCAACTTTAGTAAAACATGCTAATGATACACTCTAATTGTGAAAAGGTGTCAAAGGGGGCTTTGTAATTCTCAAAGATGACATCTATATCATCTAAATGGAGGAGTTAGATTTATTTGTTTCCCACAACCTAGTTGAAACTTGGATTGATAATAGCTTGTTGGCGGCCACGGAATCAGCTCAATGTGGACGCAACTGATAGGAATTACCACATCTTTGTTTGCCCAGAAGTCTGTAGAAAAGCATGTCCCATTGATAATTTGAAAAGAAAAAAATAAGAAGGAAACAGAATTAGAAATTTAAGAAAAAGAAAAAATGAACATGTCTTGAATATGTGGGGAGAACCCTCCAACCTTGGGTCTTGCTGTGTGTGTGTGTGTTTTTTTTATATGAAGCACTTGACCTGAGATTGCATCATTTTAAAGGTTGAACATTTACATTTAATGTTGGTTTGTCCCCACTTTAAAACATTCTCTCGATCTTGCAGACACTTTAGTGACTTAGCTGAAGGAGGGGTGTGGAATGAAAATTGTAATTAATCATATAAGATAAGATAAGATAAGAAGATAAGAAATCTTTATTTCAGACTACATAGTCCATACATCTAATTTAAAATACGGATATAAAGTAAAACTTTTGAAACATAAAAGAACATATATATCATACGTACAAGTATACAGATACATCTACAACAATTAACTGCATCCTGCATTGTTAAGAATGAAATTAAGTGGCACATTTAAGGAGTAATTTGTTCCATCTACTAATAATATGAGACTTTAAATGAATGTCATAGTTCCAAAGTGATTTCAATATACAATTCTCACTATTAGATAGTCTTGTTATCATTGAGAATACATACGTTCTCATTACTTCCTCAAAACTGAATACATTATGATTTACAAACATGTTGGAGGTACTGTTCCATCTAGGAAGACCTAATAGAAAACGAAGACTATTATTATAACCAATTACTAGTTTTCTTTCATACATTCACTAAAGTTTATCCACAGTGGAGCACACTACATAGTGCAGCAATAAGATTTGAATAATCTAATTTTGATACTCGATGAACAATTCTTAAATTTGCGTAGAAGCATGTTTGTTCGAGTACACAGATATCGATAATATCTCATCATATCTTCATTATTTGACTGATTGGATTTCAAAATATGACCCAAATACATATAACTGACGACATACGTAAAAGCATTGCCGTTAAGATGTACAGGGGGAGGTGATGATAATTTAAAAGAAGTTGGCTGAAAGACCATGCACACTGATTTTTGTGTATTATCGATGACATCATTCTCTAATGCGTATTGTTCACATATCTTCAGTAATTTCCTTAAACCCGTGATAGAGGGACTTATCAGTGACATATCATCAGCAAAACTAAAATTGTTAAGAAACAACACATTTGGTGGCAGACGTAACCCTACGTAACACTGGCTCAGTATACGATTTAACTCGTCTATGTATATATTAAATAACAAAGGGGAAAGAATACCTCCCTGCCACACCCAATTGGTTACATGGAAAGCGCTGGATATTACACTTCCCCATCGCACATACTACAACTGTTTGCCATACCAGTTAACTAAAGTATGAACTATGTATACAGGTATTTTAATATCAAGCAACTTTTTAAAGAGTGTCCAATGATTGACCCTATCAAATGCCTTACTAGCGTCTAAAAAGCATGTAAATACTGGGCTACCATGTTCTACATAATAGCTGACGGTTTCCTTAAAGGCATATAGACATAAATCTGTTGAATGCTGCTTTTTAAAACCAAACTGATTATCGGAGATTGTGACTTCACATCTTTGTAGTATGATGCATTCAAATATTTTTGAGATAATAATCGTAAGAGCTATAGGTCTGTAGTTATTTTTGTCCGCCAGGATACCAATTTTGCTTTTTAGTAGCGGTATAAATGTAACTATTGTGAAATCATCTGGTACAAAGTTATGCACAAACATACAATTAAATAGAATCATTAATAGCCCATGAAGTCTAGTATCTGAAAATTTAAAATGTTCCACATATCAAAAATCTGATCCTGGACATTTGCCACCTTTTTGTCTTGTTATTGCATTTTGGATCTCAGAAAATGTGATTACCTCAATATGAGCAGAAGGGGTATTCAATGCTGAAGTAGCACGCTTCTTACTCGAATCGTTTTTAACACTATTGAGTAAGTCTTCACAATGATTTTTCCACATGTTGCATATATTATTTTGACCATGGTTCCCATCAATGCAGATTGGTAGTTTATTGGAAGTTGTCGTAGCACTTTGTTTAACTTGCTTCCAGAATTCGCATTGGTCGACATTTTCAAATTTGTGTGCCAGCGAGTCTGCTCTATGTTTTACTTCATCCTTCTTGCATAATCTAAGAGCATACTTAAATTGTGCTCTTGTTTGGCCCATTCGGTTACTTAATTGTCCATGACGAGGTTTACCGTTATCACGCCACATTAGGTAAGCATTTCGTGCAAAGTCGCGTAGTTCTTTGACACAGTCATTCCAGCCTGGTATAACCCGGTGGCCACTTTTGGATTTTCTAGTCAATCTATTACCGGATTTCGATAAAGCTTTTGCTATATCAGCATATAAACCATTTATCTGTTTCACATGCACCTGATTAGTGCAACCATGGTCATTACAGATCGCAACACCATGTGGGATCTCAATCTTGTTTAATAAAAATGCAGATGTCTGAGTATATTTCAGTTTTTCGTCAGAAGTAAGGTCTGACCAATTAATGTTGTATTTCAAGTTTAAGAGTTCATTGTGGCTAGAATCAAATCTAGGAAGTAGATCAGTCTTGATAGTCATTAAAGTAGGGCGATGGTCGGACCCTACTAGGGTGTGTATTATTCTCATATCACTTATAGCAGAATGAGCAGATTGTGTAGAGACACAATGATCCAACCAAGACACTGTATTGTGTGAATCACCGATGTAAGTAAAATGTTTTGCGTTGTCAACTATTAGTTTTAAGTCCGATATGATATAACCATATTCGTCACAAAATAGGCGAAGTTCATCTCCAAAGGGAGTGGATTTGAGCGTATTAGCATTCCAATCTTCTATTGCATAAGCATTTATTGTATTGGCATTTTCTGCAACAGAATTAATTTTCCCCAAAGAATCTACAAATTCCCCAAACTTTTCCGCTAGATCACATGGTAAATATATACTGACAAAAAGCAAGGAGGAATCCCTTGTATTGATAGTAATACTTATTAATCTGGGATCATCGGGGTATTGTACTTGTATAATACTTGCGAGAGATCTACGGTATAGTACCCGGACACCTCCGTAAGGTCTACATGTATGAATATCGTTATAAGATTCAATCAGCGATACCCCTGATCCATAGAACTCGTCGTGTACGGGTGAGACTCAGTCTAACTCACTGTCGAGAAGCCTCAATTCTTGTAAGAAACACATATCAGAAATATCATATAAAGTTCTTAAATTTTGTATATTTCTTGTCAATGAACGACAGTTATAAAAATAAATGCGTAAAGTGTCCATTATGTATGTTTAAGTCGAATTTGTGGATATCATAGTTCAACTCCGACTTTGATAGTAGTCTCTAACTAATGCATTTCTTGGCCACGCATCCGCGTTCATCATCGCATTGTGCGTAGGGTTATCACATGTGATTTTGAAGCTGGCATAGATATTAAATTTCGTTTGTAGTTTTTCCACCTGGGTTAGTTTAGCTCCAGAGTAATGCTCGATGTGTGAGGAAATGTCAGATTCCTGGGTTTCGGCGGCACGTCTTGTCACTAATATGCATCTCTGTCGCACTGGGCGCAATGTAAGCAATTTTGAGGACGCTGTCTTTCCTATGATAACACTTCCACGCCTTCTTGGAAACTGGTGTGTGGATTGGACGTTTGTAAACTTATTAGGCCGTCGTTGATGCAGATTTGTGCGTGATGTTCTGCGTGGAAATGCTGCCATACAGAGGTCGTTGTTCCGCAGAGAACTTGCTACTCTAGCAAAAATTTTATCGTTTTCCATATCCTCGTCTTGGGCGCTTGTGTCTTCTGAAAATGCAACCATTTCTAATGCAGTTGTGCTTTGGTTTAATTCACCGTCATCTGATGTATTATTATCATGGATTTCTGCTGTTGTATCCCATAAGGCAGAGCAGGCGTTTGTTGCACTAATCCGAGTCTCGTTGCTGTTTCAGTCCGTGCATTGCATATCTTTGTGTGTGCTACTAGTAACGGTTCTTTCTGTTGAACGACTGGATTCAGGGATATTCCTCGTTGACCTACATGGTTGACTAATCAGCTCATGATTTGTTGTACTGTAGCCTCGTTTTGCAGATGAATTCTCGGTGAGAACAATGTCAGACTGAACTGTGTCCGAGTTAACATGGGGTGGCAAAGTACGTTTGACTGTCGAACACGGCTGGGTCTGTTCACATAAACTCTGCATTGCACATAACATCTCCGCCTGGACCGTCTTAAGTATGTCCACTGAATGTCTCAAATTTTCCACGTCATTCAATACAAGTGACATGTCCACATAATTGTAAGACAAAGGAGGCAACTTTGATAGATCCAATGCACACAAATTTGGTATGCCATTTGAGTCTGTGGGCAGGAATAGATTCAAAATATCTTTCAGATTATTTATAGATTTATCCGTACCCTTCCTCTTTATCATTCTCTCATCTGTTTGTACCACCAAAAACAGGGACCGTTTTGCTTCCTCAATGTCACTGTTACAATATGTGTCCACACACAGTTTCACTATATAATCATATGGCAATGTGTTTGTTTTGTTTTGTACAAAACGAAGCAGTTCACTCACCATTATTGACGGGTTATCAACGAACCACTGTCCTTGGTAATCTGCCGCCATACTTATATGGCTTTTCGTCACCCTAGGAAATTTTTTCAGCACACATTTCTTACAGAGGAATAAATCTCTTTGACATAAATGACCAGTAGAGGTTCCACAATCTTCACACTGCATGTCTGAGTTAAAATGTCAGTGGATAGGTCAAGAAAGCAACTAAAACTATTTAAAACATTAGCACAGCTATTCGACAACAGTATTATAGCGCCGCCATATTGAACCAGTCAAGATAGAAATACAAATATAGAAATACAAAAACAATGGTTTCATGTATTCATTTTCCAATACACTCTATATTCAGGATTGAGCAATTGTTTTTCATCCAATTGTCCAGGACAAGTTATTTAAGAGAATTCACTTGTCCTACATACCTTTTCACTTGTCTCATGTTTAAATCACTTATCAAGATTTGACTAGATGTTTGCACTTTAATCCCTAGAGAGAACACATGAACATTTCTTGAACTCTTATGATGTATTATTGTTCTTGAATGGTACGTCGTTTGTTCTTTAAGTTATTAATGAACTGTTCAGGAACTGTAGTTCATGAACAGCCACAAAACAGTTTCAAGTACATTTCATGTTCAGTTCAAGAATAGTTCATAAAATTCATGAACTGTTCAAATTTTCAAGAACTGCATTTTTCAGGAGCCTGAGTCTCTTAACAGAGTTTTGCAAATTAAATTTCATGACTTTGCTTTAAAATGCCTATTATTTATTTAAAAATTAGTAGAAATTAACAAAGAAGCTTTAGTATAGTAGACAGTCATTATAATAATTGTAAGTGGTGTAAACAAATATATAATTGGTCTCCTAGTAGGTCAGAAAGTAACTGTGTTTTTCTTTCTTCACATCCTGAGTAATCTGTATTAATAGAGACTTACATTAAACAGACTTCAGAAAGTAATAAATACGAATCAGATTTTAAACAGTTGCAGAATCCATCAAACATTTGTTTATAAAAAAAAAAAATAATAATGATACTTTAAATTTCACATTTTTGTATTCTATGTCTCTAGACTTGTACCTACCATTTATAATGTTACTTTGATGAACTAAACCAGAAAAAAATAACAGATTCACAGAAAAAGCACAATCATGGAGGCTGTGCTCACACATGGAAAGAGAATGGTAAGAAAGACTGCTTTCTCTATCATGCATGATTATGCCAACTACGTCCGTGGGTTTGAAATTATATTGCAGTCTGTCTATGGGATGTGAAATTATTTTTCCTTATTACTACCACCATGTCCAGCATCATGATCTTTGCCATTTGAAAGAAATCTCTGGACAATGTGCACATTGCAATTGTTTGTAGAAAGAAAAGTTGCATCTATTTTCTTGTCTTTCAGTATAAACAAATCAAGACTGATTGATTTTAGATTATTTTAGAAATACTATAGGATTAAATGATTATGGGTGGATATTCATCAAAGTGTAAATTGTATGTATTCACTCACAAAATGAACATCAAGTTCAGACTTTCTGTTAACTTTGTGAGTGAATAGGTACAATTTGCACGTTGCTAAATACTCACCCATGATTATTTAATCCCTATAACTTCAATTCCCCAACTTTCTGTCATCAAAGCACTGAATTCCATCAACAAAAAATTTGATTTTAGGTAGCACACAGCTGGCATAGAACCAAAATATCAAGCCTATCTTTGCAAACCAAACGTCATCGATCCAGTTAATTCATTGTCAATGTGGAACTAATGTATCAATAACCCATGGTTAGTGAAGATGGCCCTGCCTGTAGGGCTTTACAAATCCAATTACCTTACACCCAAAACAAGCTCAAATTTGGCTTGGGCAAACTCAAGTTTCCAAGGTAAAAAATTTAGAAAGAGAGAGGTCGTGTTCAATTAGTAATGCTTTGTAAAAGTAGTTTTACACTCAGCAATCTATCCACAGTATCAGCACATATATCAACACCTTTATTGCAATGATATGTACTCCATTCTTCAATAATATTATTAATAATAATAATAATAATAATAATAATAATAATAATAATAATAATAATAATAATAATTATGAGTACTTTATATAGCGCCTAACCTTTAGATTCTCCAAGCGCTTTACAACATTGACAACGCTTAAAAAAAAAAACATATAATGAGATGATTACAAAAATAAAAACAAACACCACCAAATTAGAAAACAGGAAACATGCTGTAAATATTTAAGGTAAGGAAACATTATTAGGTCTTTAAGTCTGTTCTTGCAGTTGAAATAGGTGAGTATTAAGAGCGCTCTTGAATGAGATCACTGTGTCTAAGTCCAGTTGGTTCAACATTGCTGGACCCTGGTATGCAGTAGAACGTTGTCCATATGATTTCATTTCCATAGTGGGAATAATGAGAATACGAGTGTCAGAAGAGGAGCGTAAGTATCTTGCTGGTGTGTACACATGGGTGAGGTCAGATAGGTATGTTGGACTGGAGCCCGCCAGCGAAATATAGCACAGAGAACACATGTTGTGTTTAATTCTGGATCGTATGGATATCCAATGTAGGGATCGTGTTACTCTAAGGATGATCCGAGAAGCTGTGTTTTGGACTTTTGGAAGTATATGGAGTAGATATTGAGACGAACCAGACAAAATTGAGTTACAATAGTCCAGTCTTGAAAGCACTAAGGAACACACAAGTGTTTTAGTGGCATCAGCGGAAAGATACTTGCGAATGCAGTTGATGCGTCTCAGTTTAAGATATGCAGCCTTGCATATGTTCATGACATGTTGGTGCAGTGAGAGAGTACTGCCGAGAGTTAACACCTACATTTTGTACTGAATGTGTGAATTTAATGTTCGTGTTGATGATATTTATTATCTGAGGTAAAGGATGTCAATGAGAAAGTCTTTGTGTTGTAATCAGAATGGCTTCAGTTTTATCATCATTCATCTGCCGCTTGTTACATGTCATCCATGATTTCACATCGGAAATGCACCTCTCTACGCCTTGGATGGTAGCTTCAACTTTTGTTATGTGGCTAGATTTGTATATTTGGGTATCATCAGCGTACAATTGGTGAGAGACTGGATGATGATCTATGACACGTGAGAGTGGCTGAGTGTATAGAATGAAGAGAACAGGTCGAAGAACAGACCCCTGTGGAACACCACAACATAGATCAACTGGGTTGGAGCGTTTTCCATTTGCGGACACAGTTTGTGTCCTGTTGACCAAGTAGGACTTGACCCATAGTAAGGATGTATCGTGAAAGCCAAATACATGCTGGAGATGGTGAAGTAATATATCATGGTCTGTTGTGTTAAATGCTGCAGACAAGTCAAGGAGAGTGAGGACTGTAATATTTCCGCTATCCAAAGCAGGGAGAAGGTCATTGACTACTTTCAGAAGAGTAGTTTCAGTACTGTGGCAAGGGCGATATGCAGACTGTACATTGCTAAAAAGACTGTTTGAATTCAGATGAGTTACAAGTTGGGATAGAACAACTTTTTCTAAGATTTTTGACATGAATGGGAGATTAGAAACTGGGCAGTAGTTCTGTACATCGTTATGGTCGAGTGTTGGTTTCTTCAGCAGAGGCTTTACAATGGCAGTTTTGAAAAAAATGATTGGAATTCCCCAGATGAGAGGTATTAATAATATCAGTTAGCGAAGGCAATATTGGATCTAAGCACTCAAGCAGCGGTGATGTCGGAATCGGATCGAGTTCATATGACTTTGGTGCACTCTTCATCACGTTAGTACTTACTAAATCCATAAAGACAGGTTCAACTGCTGCTAACCGTTGCTGCTGAAATATTGTATCACAACTGTATGTTGACGACGAGTCAATGGAAATTGTGTTGTCAAGTTTATCTATGATGGTTTGTGCTTTGTCACGGAAGAAATTTGCAAACAGGTCCGGAAGGTCGACTAGAGAGAGGGTAGTTGGAAGTGGTGTACATTTGTTCCTTGACATTAGCTTGTTAGTAATCTCGAATAGCTCCTTGCAGCTGGAACTTTCCGTGATCTTAGTACTGTAGTGAGCTGATTTCGCTGCATGGACTATGTCTGTGACATTCTTCTTAGCGACTTCATAGATTTGCTTCTGAATAGTGAGTCTGGTGGAAAGCCAAAACCTCTCAGCTTTACGTCAGTCTCTTTTAGCAGTGCGCAGCTGGTCCCTAACACTGCTATACCACGGACAACACTTTTGAATTGATAATCTGCACCTGGTTGCTGTGGCATGTTTGTCAAGCAATGAATGCAGTCTGTTGTTGAGTTGTTCTGCTGTAGGAGGTAAGCTAGTTGTTAGGTTTGCTTGGATGTCATGCATTAGTTGGGTTCTGTTTATCATACGGAGGTTTCTCTTAGTAGCAAATAACATAACTGCCTGCAGTTTCTTTCATCTGTCGATCCTTTAGTTCACCTGATACACTGTCAAAGTCCATCATTTCCATCTTGTAGTCAATGTTAAGGTCAGCCTTACATTTTCAGGCGCAGACATGATAATGTGAATATTTTCTATTTAAGGCAAGTTTTGACATTGATATTTTAACTTGTCAGTTATATTTCAGTTTTAATATTTGCAAGTAAACAGATTGTCCGACTTTAAAGTCCTAACCTAGCCATGGGGAGTTTGTGAGTTCCCAGTGCCGAGATTACTGACTCTAAACAGTCTGCTTGTCAAAGATTGTTTTGATGCCCGTCACCAATTTCAAACTGACAAGTTGATTATTGATAATAATATAACTCTTGAGATTTCTTTCACAGCTGTGTTTGCAAATAAAAGGCACTCATCTCTAATGATTAACCACCTGGAAGTGTAGAGCCCACAAGCAATATTTATAATCTTCTGTTTATGTGATTATTATGTGACATTGATGCATACTTGCTGTTTGGCAAATAATGAAATGGATAAGAGCTAATCTTTGCAAAGTTGGCATGTCAAAGATTGTTTAGATGCATGTCGCCGATTCAAGGTAGCAGACATGTGAGTGGACACAACACTCCCCAGAAAAAAAAGAAGAGTGAATTAATTAATACTGGACAATATAATGAGGGACTCAATTTTAACTTGTTCTCTTGCTAGTTGGATACTTAAAGCAGAATGGTCAATTGATCTTTAAATGAAAATGTAGGTACAGAAAAATGTCATGATATATTGAAACATTATTAAAATTAAGTTCAAACAGTTTTGTTCTTTGCTGTTTAATTTTTAAGTTTAAGTGTTTTGTGTTTTTTTGTTTTTTTGTTTGTTTTTTTTTTTTTGTTTTTACCTAAATGTCTCTCTCTCTATTAAAAATCCAGCCATTTCCAAGACCATTGTCTACCTATCCATTTATCTGTCTATTTGTATACATGTGTATGTTTGTCTTTGCTCTTCTAACTATATCGGGATACCCTTCCTTTTTTTCCTCATTTACATATCTATCTGCATGTACTATTTTTTGGATAACTCTAATTATCGACATATGGTTTTAAGGTGCAAGCAAAGATACAATGTAAACAAAAGTTCTATGTTTGTGGGGGAGGGCTTGTAATAGTCTGGGATTGGGGGAGGGTTTGTAGGAGGCTAAAAATGGATCTTTTTTCCAATGAAAAATTCTTATAAATGCAGAATTCCCAATTTTAGGAATTTATCCACGAACACTCTGTTCCCAATTTGTCCAATTTATCATTAGATCAGATACCCTGAAATTAGTCTTTATGGATTCATCCTGGAAGAATTACAACAAAGTGTTGTTCACATACTGTTCTACATATATTGAATTCACAGGTTCCTTCTCCTGGGAATATATCATTACCAGTTACACACAATGGCAGCACACAAAATAGTTATCTAAAAAACACTCAGTTCTTGTTATAATGTTCTTGTTATAATGTATTTTTTTAAAAAGTGTAATAACTAATTATATCTAGTTTTTAGTTTTAACTTTTTGTTTATGCTGGCTATGACTGTTTTTCCCTTCCATTTCTTCAGCTTAGAGCCAGCCTCAAGAAACAAGAGGAAAAGAATGCTTGTTCACCACAGGTACATAACTTTACTTTCTATCATTAAGTGTTGTTTTATGGTGCTCTTCAAATATCATAAGGTGTGACGTTGGCAGTTCTCCAAGTACATGACCACTTTATGAAGGCAGGGGATTTTTCTTTTAATATAATTGTTTTTCTATTATTATGGCAAGAAATGATGAAGTAAAAAGTCATGATCAATTAATTAGAGAAGACTGGTATATCATACAATAGGGAATCTATGTTACAACACTTCAGTTTCAGAGTTTAAGTTCAAGTAAGCATCACCTTCTGTGAGTTTAATTGAGTAAAGTTGGTATTTCACAGTTTTCTAGTTGGCTGTCAAGCGTGTAAAGTTTGCTTATTACTGTCAATTAGGTTTTCCATCCATAGCAAAACCTAGATGATGACAATAATGTATACGTACAATTTTTTATGAGAATATATATGTACATTTGAATGAGTGATAAGAGAGATTTTGCTCTAACCGGTACATTTTGGTTGAATTTAATAGAATGGACAGCACCTGCAACAAAACAAAGTGGAGGCTTTGTCACATGTTTAAATTATTTTGATGTGAAAGCTTATGTGCAGCTGAAAAGAATCATGCCAGGTATTACTTAAATGCATTGGTAAATATGGGTTCAAGCCATTTTAGGTATTATGTATTTGCTTAATTTTTCTACATTAGTTCTAAGTTTGAATCCACCAAGACTATCTTGCTTATGTCGGATGTTTCATGTAAAACAAATCATAACAGATTATGTTGTATTTTTTGGAAATAGTTGCATTTGAATTAAATGACTGGAATTTTTAGTGCAATTCACCTTTCCAGAATTGGCCAGATCATACCTGTTTTCATTGACATCCTATGCATAAGCCAACAAACTGAACTTAATAAACATTTTATTTTCTGTTTAGGCTTTAATGCTGCTTTCTGTTGGATACAAGTAACATTCTTCACTGGTTAGCAAATCTCGAGGACAAATCAAAGGAAAAATATTAATGATTATCTTTCGGGCTACTATATGATGCAAACAACAGTTACTTGGCTCAGTTACCGGTAGTGGTGTAACACTTTTATGGTCTCTGATAAGAGATGTAAAACCATGACCCCAGGGTTTTCCCTGATGCATACATTCTTAGTCTCTGACACATTTTTCCTTGAAGGCCTCTACTCAGAATTTTGGAGTGAAACAAATTCTGGGTCCTTTTGCAAAATTTCTTACTATTTCAGTGCCTATCTGGATTCTTGTTTTTAGCTGTACTGGTCATAGGGTAGATCTTATGGTATGACCTGCTGTTCATCATCTGTCTGTCTGTTGGCACAAGTTATTACCACTTCTCCTAAACTACTTGGAACATTACTATGAAACATTACACACACATTCACCCCAAGGTCTAGTTGGTCCTAAATGAAAATGGTGCTGCGGGGATGTCCCATATGGCAACCACAGCAATTATCTTGAAAATATTATTAATGTCACTTCTATATGAATGGCCATATTCAGCATGAGATTTCATTAAAAGGCTTTGTATAATGTCTAGTTGGTTTTAACATAAAATGGTGCAAATCTGACAATCATTATGACCATCACATCATCGATTTTCAGAATCTTGTTATTGCTGCTTCACCTGAACGGAAAGTCATCTTGACATGGAGTTTTCACCAGAAGACTTCTTATGATGTCTAGTTGGTCCAGAATGAAACTGGAGCAGAGTTGACCTCAAATATGGCTGCCATGGTGGCCATCTTGAATCTAATTATCGCTACTCTTGCATGGATGCCTATATCAACATGGGGTTTTCACTAATGTGCTTTTTATGATATCTAGCTGGTTCTAAATTCAAATGGTGCTGATATTACTTCCACTATGGCCACTGTGGCAGCACATTTGAAACTCTTGTTATCGCTCAAGAGTATCAGAGATGGTTTCAGCAAGATTAAATGGAAACAAACGGATTTGTCTTGGATTGATGGAAATTCATTTTGGTCAGTAGAGTGTCAATCGCTTTGATGACTCTTGTTGAGTTTGGAACCACCCTTCCCCCATTTTCAAACCTACATGTAAAGGGTTAAAAAAGCCCATAGTCTGCAGACAGAAGCTTGCAATCACATGTAAATGCCAACATTAGGTATTAAACATGCACAATGTGAAAACCTAGTATTCATAGCGCATTTGCAATGCTTAGTGTAAACTGTCCAATATGGCACCAGGGCAGCCATCTTGAAAATCTTGATTACTCCTTGGACTCTGTGGATTGTTATATTAACATAGGGTTTTCAGTGCAAGAATTGTTAGTATGTCAATGATAGACAGGTATGCGAGTCTTTGTATTGAGACTGCATGCAGCAGACATTGATAGAGTAATGAATAACAGTGTATATTTACATTTGATATAGATTGTTTTTGTTTTTTTGATCTAGAATAATATAATGTTGATTGCAGAAAAGAAGGAAGCGTGTGGACCCAGGACAAGATGCAGAATGGTGGTGCCATGTGGGATTGGACAAAGATGGCTTTAGCCTCAAACATATTTCTGACTACAGAGGTAGTAGTGCATACATTAAGATTTAGGTAGATCTTTTTGTTATTTGTTTGTTTGCTGTAGAAGACCAGGCTCCCTTAAATCCTTGTATTTGTCAGACATGTCCAGTAGTTCAAAGGTTTTGACTGTCATATTCTCTGAGCAACCAGACATTGGTCATAGAATATTCCAAAAAATCATATCAAACTGTCTTTGATTTGTTTATCCATGAAACTTAGAAACATACCTTAACAACGTAAATTTGAATGTCACTATGTCTAGTTTACAGATTGTTTCTTTGTCCGACAATCATTAAAGGTGTCGCCAACTAAACGTAATTCAGAGGCGACTAGGTTTAGTTTACACATTGTTTCTTTATCGGGGAATCGATAGATGTGACACAGACAAAGCTTGTTACAGCTCAACTGTCTCAAGGCTATATTCCTGACAGCTGGTTAGATAGTGGTAGAGAAGGGCTACTTAAACTTTTTGTGAACAATAGTGCGGTACATTTTTGTTTGTTATTCTTTATTTTTTTTTATTTTTATGGGTAGGTTTTAAGAGGCATATATGAGACAGTAATAAGTATCAGTCCTACGTTTACTACTTGAGAGAGAGCACCACTTACCATGTCAAAGCATAAGCATAGTAATGATGAAAATTGTAACCCTTAGCCAGTGTTTGCAAGACATTAGCCATTAGCTGTACATTACCATGAAGCAACATGTTGATGGATTTTTTTACATCACTGGAACCTTGTAGATACACCCTATGCGGTGAAAAATTGCTAGCTACTAGCTTTGATTGAGACCTCATATTGTGATGATCAGTTGAGAAATCCCTGTGCTGGCACATAATAGTTAATGGACATTTTTGAAAAATAAACAAATTTGAGGGCTGAATGCAGTATGTAGTGAATCGATGATAGCAATAAACCTTTTACAATAAACGTTTTGCAAATATGTCTTTTAATAATAAACTATGACCATTTTGAATAAAGCAGGTGGAAAATAAATGTAAGTAATACAAGGGAGGGTAGGCAAATCATGGATTGGGTATAAACTTGAATGAAATGTATATTTGACACCAACATTGGTGCTCAAACAGTCCAAAAAGAAAGTCACTTGGATACAAAGAATGCCATCTATGGTACTCCTACTAGGTACATTGGATTCGCACTACTGTAGATGAAGAAAATTTTGGATTCCAGAAGGTCCCCGAGTGGGTTTGAAATTTAAGTCTTTTTGCTACTTGCTTAGTATTGTATTCCTATTGCGTAACAATGCAGTGGTATTGTTTTACTGAATTCTGGAAATGAAAATAAACTTGTTTTTGAATTGGACATTCATTGCAAATTACCAAATAATAGCAATCTATAAGCTTATAAATAAGCCTTTTGAAGAGCAAACAGGAAGCAATCTAGATCCATATGGTATTTTTCAGGGATATCGTGTTTTCACTGATGAGAAATGGAAAAGAGGGGATTTTTTGTTAGAGTATTTTGGAGAGCGCATAAATATTAAAGACGCAGAAAAACGTGAGAGAAAATATGTTAAAGTCGGAATGAAAATGTTCTATATCTTTTTATACAGATTTGACTGAAAACAAGAGTGGTATATTTATTAATATAGTGTTTGTATTTTTAGAAATAAGATTCAATAGCCAAAGTCTTTGAGATACACCCACATTGTGCAAGGTTTGAACTTCATCTTTCTGCTTGGGCACACTTTATTACATGATTTCAAATCTTCCAATAACAGGCATTAAAAATTAAATGAAGAACCACAAAAAAGAAAAAAAAAAAAAGTGAAACAATGGAAACTTGTAGAGCTGAAACAAATACCACATTTTCCTATTTGAATATTCATTGACGTTTTCAGATATGATTTGATTATATGTTGATGTTAATGAAAGTATCAAAGTCATTCTCTTTTTTGCCTACTTTGATATTTATGGATACCCCCACCAACCCCACTCCCCATTAAGCTTCATTGAAAACAATGTGAACTATGTCATATAAATCTAATTAAATGACACTGTTGGCATCTTGAGGACATTTTTGAGGATTCATTGTAAAAATCAAATCAGTGTGTTATTTTTCCAGTTTATCTTCAAACTCAGTACAACCATGAATATTCCTTTTGTGCTGAAGACAGATTGTAAAGAGATGAGACTTGATTACCTGTTCAGTTAAATGCTTGGACTATTTCAAAAATTTCTTAATGACATGATTTGTACTAATGCACAGCAAAACAGAGCATGTTTTATTACAACAGCAAGCTTGCAAACCTTACAGCATAAATGGTTCTGTTCCAAAGTTATATCAATAATGGGTCACATGTACGTTTTAATGATACAAAGTTGACATATGCATTACTGACTTTTAAGTAAATAATTAAACTGATGGTGTCAGATTTTAAGCATATTAATTCCATAGCTACGTAATGACTTCAAAAATTTAAGAAGAAACAACAAATGCAAAAATATATTGGAGTTAACTTTCCAAGGCAATACGATCAGGTGGTGGTGGTAATGGTTTGTGGGATTGATTACAACTGGTCTGACAGAATGAATGGCTGAAAAAGGAAAAACAATATTGAGTGGAGTTTGGTTTGGTTGATGCATACAAGCTTTGTAAACTTTATTATATGCCATGTTCTTCACCAACTTGCATTATTACATGTTATCTTTTAAAGAGTATAATGCATATAAATGGTGATGTTGTGAGTACTATGACTATTCGGAATTTCGACATGATTATCTTGCAAGTTTGCATTTGATGTGATGTGGAAGGTTTGAAGTTAATCCAGACCTGCCAACTCTTATGATTTTGCCGTAAGTCTTACAAAAATTACCCTCAAAATACAGACAAGCAAAAACTACGGAAAATAAAAATGATCACTGCCGAAAAATCCGGATATTTGGTACATCCGTGTTTGATATGGATCCGTTTTTCATAATAATATTAGTGATGTTAGTCAGGGAACCAGACTAACTTTACAGCAGCATCCCACGCGCTTTAAACTGCACCTGTATGTTCATGCAAAGTGTCTTCATGATCAAACTGTTGATTATATAATTTTTTGAAAATGGTATTCAGGAAGCGATACATGTTTAAGACAAAAGGGAAAATATGCTGATTAAAAAGTGTTAATAATCGACACAGAAGAATAAAAAGGAGCATTCAGATTCTAGTGAATAAAAGCTGAAAAGACACAATCACATTTATTGGACATCACATGCCAATTTGAGTGAAATGAAAAAAAGAATTTCCAACGAATTACACCAAGTTGAGAGATAGCAACAAGCCATTGATTTGCATTGGGTTTGGAACTAAAGTTTGTGGAACTGTGCTAGTGGTAACCGGTACTGGGAGACCGTTTCGCTGATGCCTGCTAGCAGTTCCGGCTCACCATCAGCCTAAAAAAGACAAACGTCAGTGCTCAAGAAGCAGCAGAGAAGGTGAACCCTACAAAGTCGTAGAGACCTTATTTTACAAAAGGTTCCTACGAGGCTGAAAAATATCGCCAATAACGTTTAAACCAAAAAATTCTCTAATTGGGTAAGATTATTTTTGACTTTTTTCACATTTTTATACGACTCGTTTACTTGTCAGGTCACTCAATTGTTGTCGTTCACCCTCTCTGCTGCTATAAATTAACCAAAGATTTTATCCAGACCTATACGGTACCTTGATCTTGGGTCATGTAGATTTATTGTTATAAATCCGAATGGAACAGCTTGTGCTTTTGAAAAGAAGTTTTTAAATTTAATCATGTCCATATCTCCTGAACACCAAGTATAATAAAAATTTTGTAAAGTATAATTATCTGCTCCATTAAACATTGCTAAAATATTGCAGTTGTCTCTGATCACTTTAGGTATTTGTGTATAACGCTGAGTGACGTATATAACATCTGTATTCTTGTGTCTACCTCGAGAAAATATTCTAGCTGGATCGGATTGCTTGTCCAGCATAACGTCGTCGTACACCACTAAATTATTAATAAATCCATCTAGGTCATCTACAGATGGGGCCTCATCAATATCGGTAATAAAGTCAACAACATCATTACCGTTTTCATTCAGCAATTTTGCATTTTCATTAAAATCTTTAAGTACTTCGTAACACTGTTGATCATCTACAGATGGTGCTACTAAATATAATTTATCCCACTTTAGCCATCTCATTATCAGATTAAGCAATAATTGCGTTTTACCTGATCCAGATGGAATTATTATAATCATTCTAATGGAATTCGGAAGCGCTGGATGGTGCTTTACTGGTTCTTGTTTTCGTGTCACTGAAAAGTCAATTATATCCATATAATAAATAATATGAGTTTATATTGTGTTCAATGCAGAGCACCTACCGATACCACTGGATTAACGACAATAACAACAAAAATAAAAGACGTGCAATTACGGGTAAATGTGCAAAATGTGGTACAAAAAAATATGAATTTATTTCTGCGCCGCAAATAGCGCGTGGTGGTGATATTGCTGCTTCGTTAGGAAAATTACCAGGATTACCATGGGCCAAATACCCCGGTGAGAAACACCTTCCTGGATATAATTACTGTGGTCCTGGAACCCGACTTGATATCCGACTTGATGATCAAGATCAACCAAGACCCGGAGAGTATCCAGTAAATAAAATTGATCAAGCGTGTCATGTTCATGACGTTGCTTATAAAAGTAAAGATTTACAACAACGGCATCTCGCAGATGTAAAATTGATTCATGTGTTAAATTCTATACCTAATAAATCTCTCAGAGAAAAACTCGCTAGTTTTCTAATAAAATCTGCCATGAAAAGTAAAATAATGCTCGG
>JAECUM010096208.1:3289-13557 GCA_016617855.1 Megalonaias nervosa
ATATATATATATATATATATATATATATATAAATGCAATAAACTGACAATGAACAGTGCAAAACTAGTATCTAACTAGCCTGAGCGCTTTCGACTCTTAATGAATCTTTTTCAAAGGCATATACAAAACATAAACAAAACAAACAAATAAAACACAAAAACCGTTGTGTTTGCAAAACTTTACATGGCTGTTTCCACAGGAATTAAACCTTTAAATGTATTATGTCTCAACCAGCCTATATCAAACTGTTGCGGATACTGGAAAATATTTCTATTAACCTAGAAATCGATGAGCTATAACGACATCTGTTACTATGTGTACATTTATGTAAGCGCAAATTATGTCCCGGATATTTCATTCTTATAGTAGTGATTGAAGGCTATTAAGCAAATTTAGAACAAAATTTTAAAAGAAAATGTGTCGGCTGCAAAAGATAATTCCACTTGTGTATGGCTGTCTTTTCTAGTCTTCTTGGTTTAAACCGCTTGGTTTCAATGTTCTAAGGCGGCGTATCCAGTAGAACACAATTAATTTTACTATATATTCTCTACATTTGCTTATCAGTACTGAAATTTCCACTGTAGGACAATCAATACAAATCATATGTTAATCTAAAACACCTTCAAAGATGACTTCACGGAGAAGTTCTTGTCAATGGTTCAGCGGCATTTTTTTGAATGGCTTGACTGTAAACAAACCAACATGCAATGGAACACAGATTTCACTTCCGGATCATCAACCAAGACCTTATTATTGACTGTACACTGTCGCCGAAACACGCACAGACAACCACACCAGAAGTTCATATTCTAAAGAATAAACAATTGCCTTTATAGGCTGGTTGAGACATAATACATTTAAAGGTTTAATTCCTGTGGAAACAGCCATGTAAAGTTTTGCAAACACAACGGTTTTTGTGTTTTATTTGTTTGTTTTGTCAATGTTTTGTATATGCCTTTGAAAAAGATTCATTAAGAGTCGAAAGCGCTCAGGCTCAGTGCGCTTGAAAGGACTGTTATTAGCGATATGATTTGTATTCTTTATATATATATATATGCTTTTTCAAACGAACTCGAGAAAATAAAGATCTTAGAAGCACTTTTGTACCTGTCTTTACTTCAGTTTTCGAAGCCAAAATAAAGTTTTTATCGCAGTTCAAAAAATATGTTTGCACTGATGCAAATGAAGATAACGAAAACCTTCGATATTAGGTATTTGTTTCAACACAAATGTAGGGAAAATAATTTTGTTGAAATTTCTTATTACATTTAGATTTCGGGTACGATATCAACTTTTCGTCGCAGTTGTTCAAACTAATTTTCTTATTTGGCATTATCAAATAAAGGAAACATTTCACATGGCTAACAGGTAATGTAACTTTTAGACATAGTATATTTTTTTGTGAATAAATAAGACTCAGATATGATTTCAAAACAACTTAAAATAACTTGTGGTAACTTTATGCAAGTTTGTGCAACTTTTCGCAACCGTTTATAGCTTTTCGCAACTTTTCGTAACTTTTCGCACTTTAGCAGACCGGTAATGCTGTATTTCACACACAAGGACTGCAATGTAAACACACACTTATACAGAGTAGATACCTCGACAGCAGCGTTAATTAGCCTCTAGACATCTTATGATCTTGAGCTAATTAAGCTGATAAAGAATTTGGCCCTGGATAAATCGGCCGTTTTCCATAAACGTATGGATCTATTTTAAGGGATATATTTATTACCAGATGAATGCAAGTTACATCTAAAGAAAAAAGCAACACCAGATGCACACTCTCCGCAACGGGTAGCTGAATCTTTTAAAGTCCAAGCTTAAAGATGAGTTTTGCTGATGGAAGAGTATAAGATCATAAAAACTGTAACTGAAGCAACAAAATGGGTAAACCCCTTTGTGGTCGCACAAAAACCCAAAACATGGTAAATTCCGAGTTTGCCTGGATTCCAATGCACTTAACACTACATTTCCTAGACCACGTTACCCTATGATAACAATTGATGACGTCACAGCAAAACTGACTATCGCTCAATATTTTAGCACATTAGACTGTACTCACTGATACTGGAGTGTCAAAGTGGATGAAGAGTCGTCTTTCCTCATGATATTCAATACTCCATTCTGGCGGCACTGCTAACTTAGGTTAAATTTGGTATCACATGATATTTTTCAAGAAAAAACTTATGAAATTTTTCCGGTTTATCAAATGTTCCATGTATTTTGGGCGATATATTAGTATGAGGACTCTCTCGACTGGAGCATGACCACATGTTGCCAAATTGCTTGAACGTGCACGTTCTAAAAAGCATGTATTTCAACCAAGATAATGATAGACGAAACCAACCTACCTTTTTTCGGTTATATCATTAGCGCTTCGGCGCTGAAATCCGACCCAAGCAAGGTCAAGGCCATTATAGACTTGAGGCTCCTCATAATGGCGCCAAATTAGAGAACCTGTTCGAGATGGTTAGCTATCTGGTAAATTCGCGCCAATTTTAGCCGAGGTCAAAAATCCCTTTACAAACGCTCTTAAAACAAGACGCCGATTTTTTCTAGAACGAGCCACAAACAAAGGCATTCCAACAGATCAAAGAAATCATTACGCAAGCTCCAGTGCTTCTATACATCGATCCACGCAAACAGCAGCAGATAGGGTGAACAGACCATTTTGCTGGAGACCTTATTTACGAAAAATAAAGGTTCCTACAAAGGCTAAAAATGAAATCAACAATCTCAAACCGAAACCGTGAACCGAGCTTATTTTTATACAACGGGAAATAGACCGCAATAACGAAATCGTATGGGTTAGCTCATCGTTGTTACTAGTTCGTTGACGTGTATTTTTCAGCGTTTAGGCATGTTCGTTTGCATGTCCTTGTCGTTCAGCTCTTCTGCTGCTGTAATTAAACCATTATTATATCAATAATGATCGGTGAAGCTCACTCAGCTAGACTAGCTCGAGAGCTACTAGAAGCAATTAAAAAATATCTACCCGTGAGAGATTCTGTCAAACAAAAATTACAAGCACGTCAAGAATCTCAGGTGGAATTTGCAGAAGGTACAGAACAATTATTTAAACCAATTGTCAAACCAACAGAAAAAATTGTTATAGCAAATGAGGCAACACAAAAAGCTCTTGCAACATTACCTGTTGATACTGCTGGCCGTATTCAAGCAGCTCAACCACCACCCATTCAACCTCCTCAACCACCACCTGAAGATCAGCAACAACCTTTTTCAAGAATAAGAACAAGCATCACAGATAAATTCACGCCTGAAGGTCTTGCCGCTGTCAGGGACAAAACCCGAATAATGGATATTGCTTCGTATGGATATCATGAAAGATATAAGTATGTTAAACCAGAATATGTTAAAACTCTAAAATCTGCCTATTGGATCAGGGATGTATATCACATCGCTACTTATACTCCACAAATCAGAACTGAGAGAGATATTAATAGCTTTAATGTTTTTAATCAGATAGTAGATGATTATATTGAATACGAAAAACAATCAAGGATGCAAAGAGAAGAAAAAATGAAGCAGCAACTTGAAGAAGATAAACAATCAAAAGAACTAAGAAGTAAAGCACGTTTACCAAGTAGGAGAGAAACAGAAGAAACAACTGGAAGTGGTCTTGTTACTCAAGGAAGTGGTTTGATTACTCGCCCTGATAACGTCCTTGCCGATGTTGATCGATTAGAAGTCCTCGTAGGAGGAAAACGAGCTGGTAATAATTGATTTACTCGATGCTGCTAAGCAACTAAATATTAAAAATTTCAGAGGTGTTTTTATGCGTGATGAATTACCTCACAAACCAAACAATATTGAAACCGGTATCATTAATCTCGATAAAAACTCTGGTCCTAGTACTCACTGGGTTGCATACGCAATTGATCCACGTGAAATTATTTATTTCGATTCATATGGACTGGCACCACCAAAGGAATTTATCGAATACGTTAATGATTTCAATGTGATGCAGCGCATTCCAATCTGGTATTCAACATTACCAACACAAAAAATAACAGATCCTCCAGTATGTGGCCGTGAAGCACTTGCTGTCCTCGACGCTTTGTCAAAATCTTCCGATGCACCTCATAAAGCTGTACACGCGTACACCAGAAACGTGTACACAAGTTCTGTTTTAAATAATCGCTAATCGTATATGGTAGATATTTACGGAAGATCAATTAAAACTAAAACCCAATAAGCACCAGATGAAGATTTACTCAAGCGAGTAACAAAACAGATAAATGATGAATTATCTGACCTGCTCAATCTTATCAATATTGATCCTGGTGAACTTGTTGTATTTCAAAACCGTGAAGGAAAATTAATGACGAGTAATATTTCGATCAACGATATTATTATTCGCAATCGATTATCGCGAGAAGGTCTTATTGCTGTGTACGATATGGATGGAAAACTTGTTCCTGGTGCTGTTGCTCCATCGTCGATCCGAGATAGTATAAGTGATCGGTTGTTAAAATCCGGTGATATAATGAACTGTGTCATTAACATGAACAACAATAAAATTATCAATGTAGGAGAACCTGTCGCGGATCTTGATGTTGTAACAAAAATGTACGTCGATGATAAGGAAATTCCGGTGACAACTTCGTTGACGACAATCAACAATGGAATAACCGCATTTAGAACTGAGTTTTCTAATCACGTACAGTTGTTTTTGAATTTTCGTAGGAACATAAACAGAGCTATTAATGAATTTTTTGGAAGTCCAGCTACCGTTGATATAAGACTCTCCAAAATGAACACAAAATTAAACGATATTACTAGTGGAATTCCTAATATCGTCAGTAAAACTAATCTGATTAAAATTCCTCATAAACAGATTAACAATATCGTATATACAGTATCATCAGGATCATCAACATGGACACCGCGCGATAACACTATTAAACATACCGCGGAAGTCACTGGTGTGTATAGACTGTCCGTATTTAGCGCTGCAAAAGTTAGCATATTTACGACATATCTATGGCGTCATTCAACCGGTAATTTTTCTGGAACTGTGTCTATTGTGTTAAATAAATATACCGAAGAAACTTTTTTGTTGGAACCATCTGATAAAACATTAACCGAAGCGTCTTACTGGTGGTGCCTGGAATTTGTCACCGAAACACCTCAATTAAGTAAGTAATATAGTATAATGATTGACGCTAACCAACACAGATACAATCAAGTATGTGAGTGGCAAACTAAACTGAAAAATATCGTTGACGATTATACAATAAAAGTAAACAAATATCGCAGACGCGTGGTTGTCACTGATATAATTGTCTATTCAGTTTCTGCGTCCATCGCTGGAACTGGTGTGATATTATCAACGATAACAATGACCACGCCTGTAGTTGTAACAATTATCGTTTCATTCGCAACAACTATCACGGGTATTTTTAATATTATCCCAAAAAAGATAGCTACATGTGCGAACACAAAATTACACTAGTATATAGTAAAATTACATACAGCAACGACAGCATATTCCAAATTATTATCGTTGATTTCGTCGTATCTCAACGATGGCAGAATATCCGATGAAGAATTCAGCGCGATAATAAAAACCTACAATGATGTATCTGATGAAAAAATAACCTAACAGGGTCAGGGATTTGAAATAAATCAGTGATTTTAAATAATAATAATAATAATAATAATAATAATAATAATAATAATAATAATAATAATAATAATAATAATAATAATAATAATAATAATAATAATAATAATAATAATGTCAACATCGCAAGAATTACTACAACAGATAGCTAACAATACAACTTCGGTAAGAACTAGAATGATATCGGCGAGTTCAACTAATCCTGAATTCAGCATTGATTTCCCAACTGCAATTCCAGCAAACGAAATAGCGCTAGCACAATTACGAGTTTATTACATCTGGTCAAATATCAGATCAAAATCGTTTGGTGGGCTACAGCCAAATAACTAGGTGGTTTTCTCAAATAAAAATAAACCAGATGGAACTCCCGATTGGCAAGTTGTTAGTATACCTACGGGCAGTTATCAAATCGAACAGTTCAACGAAGAATTCCAACGCAGAATCAAATCTATCACTGGGCGAGAATCCAAGATAGCGATTACTGGTCACGAACCAACGCTATCGGCTGCGATTGAAATATATTCGTCGGATTACGTTTTTGATATTTATCAAAGTTCAGTCAGAACTATTTTAGGTTGGCCAGAAATCTCACAGGTTTATTTTGGACCACCAGAACCAACCAAGGATGAATTTCTGACGACAAAAAGCAAATTATCATTTTTACCCGAGTACAGAAAAAATTATCCATGGAAAACTATTGAGTACCGTGATGTTTATTCTTACCAACTGTCTGATGGTGATAGTCTTTCTCATTTAAGACGTCAGGTTCATATAGATAACAAAGATGGAGGTGTATCTGTTGATACAGCGTGGATTAAATCGATCGCTGACACAATCAGGCCTGATTATATTTGGACATTAACTAATTTATAAAATTTATTTTCCAGTATTATATTAAATTACAACGAAGATGTAAAACAACAGATAATTGAGATGTTATAGCATCTAAATCAGATCAGGGTAGACATGCGATATGTTAATAAACGTATTTTATTTACAGCGTTCTCGTTTGAAAATCCAAAACAATTATTTATGAAACATTATTCTATTAATGAAAATACTATGTATATCTTTTACCTGAACCTGATATTCCCGAGCATAAAAAAAATCATCCAGAGACGTCGTCGATGAATATTTTCCAAAAGTTCTAGAATCATGGAGAAAAATAGCTCCACTGGCAAATATTCTCCGATACAATAATGATCCGTACGAGGGTGGTCGTCATATCTCACCGGGTATTGTTAATATAACATCTACGATCGCGGTCAATCTAGTATGTGACGTAATTGATGGTAGTTATCAGGTTGACGCTAAAATATCCAATCAGGACCAGCAAGGATATATTTTATACACATTTAGTCCGCAAGTACCACCAGGGTATTTGATTGTATCAGAACCAATTAACCTGTTCATTTGCGATGTCATAATCCGCTCTTATCGCGGATACATTTTAAACTTACTGACCAATCTGGACACATTTTGGATTTAAAATCAGAATCGTTGAATATAAATCTGTATATAAGATCGTAGATCTCACGCTCATAGAACGTCATCGTAGATCTCACGCTCATACAGCGTAATCGTAGATCTCACGTTAATAAAACACCAGGCAAAAACAAACTGTCAAATAAATTATCTAAATTTTATTCTGAATAAATGTTATTATTATTATTATTATTATTATCATTATTATTATTATTATTATTATTATTATTATTATTATTATTATTATTATTATTATTATTATTATTATCATTATTATTATTATTATTATTATTATTATTATTATTATTATTATTATTATTATTATTAGTTATTATTATTATTATTATTATTATTATCATTATTATTATTATTATTATTATTATTATTATTATTATTATTATTATTATTATTATTATTATTATTATTATCATTACTTTTATTATTATTATTAATATTCTTATTATCAGAATAAAATAAATAATCTGATTCTGAATGAATATTATTGTTGTTATTATTATTATTATTATTATTATTATTATTATTATTATTATTATTATTATTATTATTATTGTTGTTATTATTATTATCAGAATAAAATAAATAATCTGATTCTGAATAAATATTATTATTATTATTATTATTATTATTATTATTATTATTATTATTATTATTATTATTCGAGAACAATATCATTCTGAATAAAACTTCGTTTTCACTGTTGTCAGAAATGAATTATCCCTCTTATTTAGCTGGTACCACAGTCACGGTGACACCGTTGGTTTCGTCGTCGTTACATTCACTTTCACTTTCATTTTCGCGATCATCACACGCAGTGACCGTTTCACGATCTGACATAATCTCTCTCAACTGTCTTATACGAGCATTCACAATTCTTTTTGTTTCGTATTCGTGATATAATTCTGATCTATTCTTTTCGATTTAATGCGCAAGCGAAACAAACAATTTCACCTGCGTATCCGAAGCTACTACTAAACATTGTCTCATTGCTCGGTAAATCATATTCATGAATCTGTAATCGGCTGGTAATGTATATTTGTTTTCAAATTTTCGTTGTTATAATGATTCAAAATCACGAATAATTTTTTCAGATTAAGTTCGTCAGATATTTTTTTACCGTCATGTTGTAATTGCTTAATAGCAACAGTAACAGCATTAATATTTTCATGATTCATATATATATAATAAATATGTGCTTAAAATAAAAATATTTCTAAATCAGAATAAAAATATTTCTGAATAAAAATATTTACAAAACATATAATCACAGCACAACCCCATGTGAATTTCCAGATTGTCAAACAACATTCTAGCAAGTTCAGGGGCATTCGAAATATCCCCATGTGAACCCCTAGGTTGCCAAACAACATCCTAGAAAGCTCAGGGGCATTCGAAATTAAGCGAAACATTACCCCCATGTGAACCGCTACGTTGCCAAACGACATCCTAGAAAGTTCAGAGGGTACATATAATCTTAATTCTAACTTATCTCTAAGAATATAACTAACTTATCTCTAAGAACTTAACTAACTTATCTCTAAGAACTTAATTAACTTATCTTTTGTGGACAGCACACATATAAACGGGGCCTTCTCTACGTTCAACAGAAATCTGCACACTCTCTCCCCCCCCCCATAATCAACCCCGGGGAGGGCAGAAGTGCACCCACCAAATGCTAACATGGTGAGAGTGGTTTTTTTTTCTGTTGAATTTCGAGGGGTTGGCAGAGCCCCACTATTTTAAAAGAATTCGGCAATAATAGCCCTCCATCGACAATGTGTCAGTCATGAGAATGGAACTCATGCTAGCGCGCAGGCAATTTAGGTGAACTGCAGTGTGAATTTATTTTGATTTCACACACGTTTAGAAGTTACCTATGCTTGATAAACTGCAGTGTGAATTCAATTTAGTTCATAAAACAAAAATATTTTATTTCTGCCGGATGTAATTGGAAACAGATGTTACGCCTGACTGTAAGATCTAAAAATAACCTACCTGGAATTTTACTGTATACACGCTTATCTTACTGAATTTGCACGCAAAATATTCTGAGTTTTATAAAACCCACATGTAGTATAGCCAACAAAATCACGGTTAAAATACAACTTGTGAAAAAAAATCCAGATAATCACGAAACAGAAACAAAAAAAGAATCGTTATCTTGTTAATTGTTTTAGCACGTCACACAGTACAAGCAAGCGAGACAACTGCGCAGTTACTCTATCAGCTATGACAGAGTTATCTCGCTTCGTCAACTACAATAAAATTTCTTGTTTTATTCAGAAATGGGCGTACTGAAACGTGATTATTTGCCTGAATTTCTTTGAAAAAGCCGATTTTCTTAAATTATCTGCTATAAATTGCACCGAACGCGGAGTGATACCAAAATATTTACCAGCTGCGTTTATAGACTTAAATATTCTTTCTTCACCAGTCTCTGTATTTAAAGATTTAATAGTTCTACTTTTAAAACATTTACATCTTCCAGTATTCCCAAATGCAGAACTTTGACTCTGTGTAATATTTTGTAAATTTCCTAAAAAAAATTATCGATTTTATCGCAGCTAATATGATCGATCAAAAATCCGTCTTTGATCAGTCCATAATAACATTCGAACACGAATCTATGAGATAATATCTTTTTTTGAACAGTAAATCCACAGTTTCTGATGATACCATCTCGAGACGCTTCGTAATTTTTAATTATTGGATGTTTTACAAATTCATTTTGTTCCATTTATATAATAATATTATTTGTCTAAATATTTATTTTGAAAATTTGGCGAGATAGCCCTTTGCGGTTTTTATAGGAGATTCAAGTGACGATGTCAGGGTATTATAATTTTTATCATAATATCATTTTAGCTCCCTGTATTTTTTACGACCGCACTGTACACACAACTGAGTTTCTCCTCGTACACCAACATCGCATCGTAAACACGGTTTTCGTCCTAAACTTCCACATCGAAAGCTTTGCATGTGGTTTCCACAGGATTCATTTAAACAGGAATTATTACAACGAGATGAAAATCCTATCATGAGCCAATTGCATTTATTATTTGCTTGTATCATTATATATATATATATATATATAAACTTTAATTATATATATATA